>VZUI01087239.1:0-176884 GCA_013401135.1 Cettia cetti | reverse complement strand
TTAGGGTTACAGGGTTAAGGTAACAGGTTAGGGTTAGGGTAACAGGTTAAGGTTAGGGTAACGCATTAGGGTAACGAGGTAGAGTTCCGGTTAGGGTTAGGGTTAGGTTTACGTCTATGGTTAGGGTTAGGGTTAGGGTAAGGGTTACGGCTAGAGCTAGGTTTAGGGTTAGGGTTAGGGTTAGGGTTAGTGTTAGTGTTACGTTTAGGGTTACAGAGTAAGGGTAACAGTTTAGCGTTAGGGAAATAGGTTAAGGTTAGGGTAACGCATTTGGGTAACGAGGTAGAGTTAGGGTTATGGTTAGGATTAGGGTTAGGGCTAAGCCTAGGGTTAGGGTTAGGGTTAGGGTAAGGGTTAGGGTTAGGGTTAGGTCTAAGGTTAGAGTTAGGGTTACAGGGTTGATGTAACAGGTTAGGGTTAGAGTAACATGTTAAGGTCAGGGTAACGCATTAGGGTAACGAGGTAGGGATAGGGTTAGGGTTAGGGTTAGGGTTACGGCTAGGGTTAGGGTTCGGGTAAGGGTTAGGGTTAGGGTTACATTTAGGGTTACAGGGTTAGGGTAACAGGTTAGAGTATGGGAACCCGGTTAAGGTTAGGTTAATGCATTAGGGTAACGAGAAAGGGTTAGGGTTAGGGCTTAGGCTTGGGTTAGGGTAAAGGTTAGGGTTAGGTTTAGGGTTAGCGTTAGGGTAAGGATTAGGGTTAGGGTTTTTCTTAGGGTTAGGCTTAGGGGTAGGTTTAGGGTTAGGGTTAGGGTTAGGTTTGTGGTTTGGGTTTGGGTTAGGGTTGTGGTTAGAGTTAGGATTAGGTTTAGGGTCGTGGTTAGGTTTAGGGTTAGGGTTAGGGTTGTGGTTAGGGTTAGGGTTAGGGCTGGGGTTACAGGGTTAGGGTAACTGGTTAGGGTTAGCCTAACAGGTTAACGTTAGGGTAACGGGTAAGGGCAACGAGGTAGGGTTAAGCTAGTGGGGTAGCGTTTGGGTTCTTGTTAGGGTTAGGGTTTGGGTTAGGGTTAGGGTTTGGGTTAGCTTTAGGGTTAGGGTTTGGGTTACGGTTAGAGTTAGTGTTAGGGTTTCGGATATGGTTAGGGTTAGGGTTAGGGTTAGGGTTAAGGTTAGGTTAAGGGTTAGGGTTAGGGTTAGGGTTGTGGTTAATGTTAGGTTTAGGGTTGTGGTTAGGGTTAGGATTAGGTTTAGGGTTGTGGTTAGGGTTAGGGTTCCAGGGTTTGGGGTTAGAGTTACAAGGTTAGGGTTAAGGTTACGGGGTTAGGGTTATGGTAACCGGGTTGGGGTTACTGGGTTGGTTTTACGGGGTTCGGGACACAAGGTTAGGTTTAGGGTTACGGTGTTAGGGTAACGGTTTAGGGTAATGGTTTAAGGTTAGTGTAATGGGTTCATGTAATGGGTTAGGGTTAGAGTAACGGGTTAAGGTAACAGGTTAGGGTTATGGTAACGAGCTAGGGTTAGGGTAACGAGCTAACGTTAGGGTTAGGGTTAGGTTTACGGCGTTAGTGTTAGGGTTACAAGGTTAGAGTTAGGGTTAGTGGAACCTGTTAAAGTAACTGGTTAGGGTTAGGGTAACAGGTTAGGGTTAGGGATAGGGTTATGGGGTTATGGCTACGGGGTTATTGTTAGGGTTACGTGATTGGGGTTAAGGGGTTAGGGTTTCCTGTTTATGGTTACAGGGTTAGGGCTAGGGTTACAGGGTTAGGGTAACAGGTTAGAGTTATGGTAACAGGTTAAGGTTAGGGTAACGGGTTATGGTAATGAGCTAGGGTTAGGGTAACGGGCTAGCATTAGGCTTGGGGTTAGGGTTTAGGTTTAGGGTTAGGGTTGTGGTTAGGGTTAGTGTTAAGGTTTTGGTTTCGGTTCGGGTTAATGTTAAGGTTGTTGTTAGGGTTAGGGTTTTAATTAGGTTTAGGGTTAGGGTTGTGGTTAGGGGTAGGGTCAGGGTTGTGGTTGGGGTTAGGATAATGGGTTAGGGTTAGGATAATGGGTTAGGTTTAGGGTTAGGGTTAGGGTAACGGGTTAGATGTACGCGGTTAGGGCTCTAGGGTTAGGGTTACGGGCTTCGGGCTATGGGGTTAGGGTTACAGGTTTAGGGTTTGGTTTACGGGGTTAGGGTTAGTGTAACTGGTTAGGGTTAGTGTTACGAGGTTACGGTTAGGGGCTCAGGTTAGAGTTACAATGTTAGGGTTAAGGTTACGGGGTTAGGTTTAGGGTAATGGGGTTAGGGTTTCTGGGTTAGGGTTACAAGTTTAGGGTTACAGTGTTAGGGTAACAGTTTAGGGTTAGTTTACAGGTTTAGGTTAGGGTAACAGGTCAGTGTAACGAGCTAGTGTTAGGGTAACGGGCTAGCATTAGGGTTCGGGTTAAAGTTAGGGTTAGGTTTTGGTTTTGGTTAGGGTTAGGGTTGTGGTTAGGGTTAGGCTTAGGCTTAGGGTTTGGTTTTTGCTTTGGGTTAGGGTTAGGGTTAGGGTAACGGGTTAGGGTTAGGGGTAGGGTTGTGGTTAGGGATAGGGTTGTGGTTAGGGTAAGGGTTAGTTTTGTGGTTAGGTTTAGGATAATGGGTTAGGTTTAGGGTAACGGGTTAGGGTTAGGCTTACGGGGTTAGGGTTAGGGTTACGTATTAGGTTTATAGTTAGGGTTAGGGTTAGTGTAAGGGGTTAGGGTTAGGGTTTGGGTTAGGGTTAGGGTAAGGGTTAGGGTAACGGGTTAGGTTAACGGTTTAGGGTTACGGGGTTTGGGTTAGGGGGTTAGTGTTAGGGATATGTTTAGGGTAACGGGTTAGGGTTAGCGTTACAGAGTTAGGCTTACGTGGTTAGAGTTAGGTTTACGGGGTTACGGCTACATGTTAAGTGTTAGGGTTAGGGTTGTGGTTAGGGTTACAATAACGGGTTAGGGTTACGGTAATGGGTTAGGGTTAGGGTAATGGATTAGGGTTATGCTAACCAGTTAGGGTTAGGGTTACAGGGTTAGGGTTAGGGTTACAAGGTTAGGGTTAAGGTTACGGGGTTAGGGTTTGTGTAACGGGGTTAGGGTTACTGGGTTAGTTTTACGGGGTTAGGGGCACAAGGTTAGGGTTAGGGTTACGGTTTTAGGGTATCGGGTTAGTGTAACGGGTTAAGGTAATCGGTTAGGGTTAGGGTAACGTGTTAAGGTAAAGGGTTAGGGTTAGGGTAATGAGGTAGGGTTAGGGTAACGGGCTAACGTTAGGGTTAGGGTTAGGTTTACGGCGTTAGGGTAAAGGTTACAAGGTTTGAGTTTGGGTTAGGGGAACGGGTTTAAGAAACGATTTAGGGTTAGGGGTAAGAGGTTCATGTAAGGTTTAGGGTTAGGGTTACAAGGTTTGGGTAACGGGTTAGGGTTAGGGTAACGGGTTAGGGTTAGGGATAGGGTTACGGGGTTATGGCTACGGGGTTAGTGTTAGGGTTACGTGGTTGGGGTTAAGGGGTTAGGGTTACCGGTTTAGGGTGACAGGGTTAGGTTTAGGATTACGGGGTTAGGGTTACAGGGTTAGGGTAACAGGTTTGGGTTAGTGTAACAGGTTAAGGTTAGGGTAACGGGTTAGTGTAACGAGCTAGGGTTAGGGTAAGGGGCTAGCGTGAGGCTTGTGGTTAGGGTTAGGTTTAGGGTTAGGGTTGTGGTTAGGGTTAGGGTTAAGGTTTTGGTTTCGGTTAGGGTTAATGTTAGGGTTGTTCTTAGGGTTAGGGTTATAATTAGGGTTAGGGTTAGGGTTTTGGTTAGGGGTAGGGTTAGGGTTGTGGTTGGGGTTAGGATAACAGGTTAGGGTTAGGGTAACGGGTTAGGGTTAGGCTAATGGGCTAGGGTTGGGCTAACGGGTTAGGGTTAGGATTAGGGTTAGTGTGGAGGGGTTAGTGTTAGGATTTGGGTTAGGGTTAGGGTTAGTGAAGAGGGGTTAGGGTTAGGAATTGGGTTAGGGTTAGGGTTACGTGGTTAGGGTAAGGGTTTAGAGTTAGGGTTAGGGTTAGGTATAGGATTAGGGTAACGGGTTAGGGTTTGGATAAATGCTTAGGATTACGGTAACGGGTTAGGGATAGGGTAAAGGGTTCCGGTAACAGGTTAGTGTTAGTGTAGCATGATTTGGGTTATGGGGTTAGGGTTTGGGTTACAGGGTTAGAATTCGGGTTACGGGGTTAAGGTAATGGGGTTAGGTTTACGGGGTTTGTGTTATGGAGTTGTGGTTACGAGGTTAGGGTCAGGATTACGAGGTTAGTGTTATGGGATTAGGGTTAGGATTACGGGGTTAGGGTTACAGCCTTAGGGTTACGGGGTTAGGTTTAGAGTTACGTGGTAACGGTTACAGGGTTAGGGTTCAAGGTTAGGGTTAGGGTTACGGGATTAGGGTTACAGTTTAGGGTAACAGGTTAGGGTTAGGTTAACGGGTTAAGGTTAGGGTAGCGGGTTAGTGAAATGGGTTAGGGTAACGGTTTAAGGTAATGGGTTACGGTTAGTGTAACAGGGTTAGGGTTAGGGGTTAGGGTTAGGGTAACGCGTTAGGGTTAGAGTAAGGGGTTAGTGTTAGGGTTAGGATTAGGGTCACGGGTTAGGGTTAGGATAACGCGTTAGGGTTAGAGTAACGGGGTTAGGGTTAGGGTTACAGGGTTCGGGTAACGGGTTAGTGTAACGGGTTAGGGTAACGGGTTAGGGTTAGTGTTAGCGTGACGGGTTTGGTTTAGGGTTGGGGTTAGGGTTTTGGGGTTAGGGTTACGGTTACGGGGTTAGGGTTAGGATTAGGGTAATGTGTTTGGGTAACGCGTTAGGGTTAGGGTAACGGGTTAGTGTTAGTGTAACGGGTTAGGGTTTGGGTTAGCATTAGTGTAACTGGTTCGGCTTAAGATAATGGGTTAGGGTAACGTGTAAGGGTAACGGATTAGGGTAATGGGTTATGTGTTAGGGTTAGGGTTAGCGTTTGTGTTAGGGTTACGGGGTTAGGGTTAGGGTTACTGGGTTACGATACGAAGTTAGGGTTTCGGGGTTAGGTTTTCGGGGTTAGGGTTAGGGTTATGGGGTTAGGGTAACGGGGTTAGGGTTACGGGGTTAGGGTTAGGTTTATGATTTTAGGGTTCGGGTTACGGGGTTAGGGTAATGGGCTTAGTGTTACGGGGTTAGGGGTACGGGTTTAGGGTTACCGGGTTAGGGTTAGGGTTACGTGGTTAGTGTTATGGGGTTAGGGTTAGGATTACGGGGTTAGGGTTACGGGGTTAGGGTTACGGGGTTAGGGTTACGGGGTTAGGGTTAGGGTCGCGGGGTTTGGGTTACCGGGTTAGGGTTAAGGTTGTGGGGTTAGGGGGTTAGGGTTATGGGGTTAGTGTTACGGGGTTACGGGTTACGTGGTTATGGTTATGGGGTTAGGGTTACGGGGTTAGGGTTAGGGTTACGGGGTTAGGGTTATGGGGTAAGCTTTTGGATTCAAGGTTAGGGTTAGGGTTACGGGATTAGGGTTATGGGGTTATCGTAACAGGTAAGGGTTAGGGTTAGGGTTAGGGTAATGGGTTAGGGTAACGTGTTAGGGTAACGGGTTAGGGTTAGAGTCACGGGGTTAGGGTTAGGGGTTAGGGTTTGGGTTAGGGTAACGTGTTAGGGTTAGGTCAAGGAGTTAGGGTTAGGCATAGGATTAGGGTAACGGGTTAGGGTTTTGGTTACGGGTTAGGGTTAGTGTGACGGGTTAGGGTTAGTTTAACGGGTTAGGGTTAGGTTTTGGGTTAGTGTATTGGGATTAGGATTAGGGTTACCGGGTTATGGTAACGGGTTAGGGTTAGGGTTCAGGGTTAGGGTAACGGGTTTGGATTAGTGTAGTGGGTTAGGCTTCGGATTTGGTTTCGGTTTAGAGTTAGGGTTACGGGGTTATTGTTAGGGCTAGGCTTAGGGTTAGGGTAAGGGTCCAACTGTTGTTTCTACTTTTGAAGCTGTGTTACTTTGCTGGTCAGTATTTCTATTCCTTTCTGCAGGTTTCCACTTGCACCTTTGATCCCTCAGCCTTCCCAGCTGGGTGCCTGTTCTCTGTGGCTCAGATCTGCACTGCTCTGCCCTTTTGCTCTTCCAGCTCCTCAGTTTGCTCCACTTCAGTGGTCTCTATGGGTGGTTTTTCTGAGCATCACATCAGAGATCTTTGTTGTGATGTCCAGGCCTTTTCCTCCTGCCAGCAGTGAAATATTTGGTTAGAACGTACTTTATAATAATGTTTTGGGTTTTCTTTTTCTCCTACCTGCTAGCGTTTCTGTCCTGGTGCTCCTGGTCTGTAAATGCTGTGTGAGTCAATTCTTCTGTGCATATCAGAATTGCAAAGCCTCTTGTTCTCACCAAACCTTTCAGGAGCTGCTGACCCACGTAAACACAAATCCCAGCTACACCTTTGTGCCACAAAGGCCACTGAGGTTCCTTTTGCCCTTTACCAACAGAGTGCATGTTTTAATCCATCCTCTCCTGTAAACATTTTAGGCACTAAACTTACTGCTGTATGCAGAACTCCTGATTCTTCAGATTCATTTGGCTGCAGCCTTGTCCTACCTGGTATGAGTGTGAATGTGCTGTGTGGATCCTCAGGTGCATGAGCTGAGTCAGTGTCCTGAGGCCTCAGTTCGGAAACTGATGTGTTTTACACTGTAATAATGGATTGCTCTAATTCCCTTGTGTGCATGGATTAAAGCAGTCCTGAGCTGGGAAGAGTGGGAAAAGCTGGAAACTGAAGCACCAAAGCTTCTTCCCAACTTCTGTGACTGGTTTGCTACTAGAGTTAAGTTCCTTTGCTCATTCTGATTTCAATTTATTCCAATAGTGGAAAGTCAGCTGATAATTAGCAAGTTTACTGATCACTGCAACACATTAATTATTTGTAATTGTAACACTGCTGCTGCCATGTGCATTTTGGGCAAAAACCACATGGAAAAAAGGTTCCCTATGTCACCAGCTAGATTGGATGGCTTTGTTTCTGTGGTGTGGTTGGTTTGTTTGTTTATTGGTCCTGTCTGTGGTGCTTTGGCAGCATGTTCGACACTGGCAGTCAGGCTGAATCCAGGAGTTTTGAATGGAGAAACTTTGGCTTAATATCTTCAGTAAACATGCTTGAGCCCCAGGGATTTTTTTTTGTCATGCAGTTAAAATATAGATGATTTTCTGATAGCTTGCCATTTTTTCAAGTTAATTTGTTCTAGTTCCAGAGAAGACTATAACTGACTTGTAACTCCTACCAAACTCAGGCAGAACCTTGCTGGGAGGGAAAGCTCACCTCTATTTACAACGTGCAAAGTTCTGTGGTTTTTTTACCTGAGTTTAAAGAGATCTTTGGTCTTACTCCCCTAAGAATGCTTCTCTGTCTTTACTGACAAATACTGCCAATGCTGGAAAATAGGTTAAACTAAATGAAGAGCTACCAGTACTTAGGCTTAGCTTATTATGGTGACTTAGTTTACCAGTTGCCAGTATTTCTACAAAATACTTGTGATGGGTATTTCTGTGACCTGATTGAGAGACAGGATATGCTCAGGAGCCTATCTGCTGAAATTATGTAATAATAGCATCTGGTTGGCAAAGCAACCAGAACACGGCTGCTGCAGTGACACCAAGCTAAGATGCCCTGCAGAGATGCTGGAATGACCATTTTGGAGTGGTTTCACTGTAGCCTTTTCCTTAGGATTGCCTAAAGGACAAAAGTGGAGACGAGGATGGATGAGAGAGCAGCCTGAGCACCAAGAACATGTACTGAGAGATATTTGGAGTAGTAAGATTTGTGGCTGCCACTGCAGTTTCCTTTTCTTACATCTACTGCCCTGCACCTCTCACACAGCAGATAAAGAGCTGCTGAGGGCACAGTCTCTGGTTCTGTGCAGAGCTTGGTGCAAACTAAGCTGGCTTTATTGTCATAGGGGAATACCACGAGTAAAGCTTCTGCACAATGAATAGCCCGCAAGAATGAGAATCAGATTCTTCTTCTTCCTCCCATTTTAAGTCTGCACACTAAAAGAAATACAGAAATTTCCCTCTGAATTGAGGACACTTATTCCTGAATGTCTACCTACAAGAAGATTTTATCTGTTCATTTGTGCCCAATAGTTAATGTTAGGATTTTATAAATAGGTGTTAGAATTTTTAAGTAATCTTGTTGCTAAATTAGGTAGGGTAAAATCTGGGAAGGGTATGTGGGAGAACGTGAGCAAAAGCATTTGCAGAGCTCATTTTCTATTAGTTTGCTTCCCTTCTCTTGATATGAAAGTGGTGTAAAGTGGAAAAGAATCGGGTCCATTTAGGGGACCAAATACGTTCTTCATGTTGTCCTGTGGGACAAGGGAATAATTTTCTTTGAGCAGAGAGAAGACTCAAAAGTTCTGTCAAGTCCAACACTAAGAATTTAGAGCATGCTTGTTCATGTATCCTGCTTTTGCTTGAGAGCTGATTTTGGCTTCATGTGCTTGTAATTGAAATTTGATGTTGTTCATATTATAATATCGTTGGTATGCAAAATGGCACACACTGACTGTTTGATTTGTAAATGGCTGCTTTAAAATGGATGATCTTGAATATTAATGAAGCAGGCTTTCAAACAAATTGCCATTTTCTTCTCCTTCTCCTATCCCTTTTTTTATGTAGGTGCAAAGGGTTTGGCAGTATGGAAATTATGAAAATAAGCAAATTCATTTCATCAAGTGCACCATTAGTTATTCATTAACTGTTTGAAAAGCAACATCTCAGCTCTGTGTGTATATATAGTGTCATTCACCATCTATTCTATATAATGTTCTCTGTCTTGGTTTCAGTAGGTGTTAATTATTAATTATTATCATAACTTAGTCAAAAGACTGTGGTTCCCTTCATTAGATGTTTTTGAACTGGTAAGACCATTGCTGCTCCTGTTCTAACTACATGGGCATTTCAAGTGATGTATTGTGGGCAGTGCAAGCCTTTTATCAAAGCAGGATACAACGTAGCTTTACAGCTAGATTAAAGTAGTCTTCATACTTAAAATGAACATTCTATTCATCTTGTGCACCCTGTTCTGTAGAGCAGATTTGTTTCATTCCACATTGATTTATGCTCTCAAAAATCTGTATTCGAACCCTGAAGAAGAGATTAGAAATTGCATTGCAATGAACTACTTCAAAAAGGCCAAGTTCTGTCATGTAATGAAGTAAAAGAAAAAAATATGAAGTAAAACTTGTTTAAAAGCAAATTATGAAATAGTCATGAAGGTTATCCTGTCATTACTAATAATAAGGTATAAAAATGAAAAAATCAGCAAATGGCTTTCAGTTCCTGAATGGAGTTCATTACTGTCCTAGGCAAAACAAGTGTTGTTTTGACTGTAAATCCAGGTGTGAGATCTAATGCTAGGATGTCACTCCAAGAACCTTTGAGAGCTGGTTGGCTTTACTGGGGGCACTAAAAGTATTATGCACTTACAAGTGCATAAAAGACTTATGGAAGTGGGTTTTCTGACTCTTGCTGGACTTCCAACATTATTATTTTGACCTCATCTCACAGAATATAAAGCTTCTTACCTGTAGGTTCTGAGTCTCATGCAATTAGATACCATTGAAAATCAATAATGTCTAAGTTATGTTGACAAATTATCAAATTTCCAATCAGTTAGGTAGTGGACTCATACACTGTGCTAAGCAGGAGGAGGGGGGGCCTTTATCAGCAAAAGTTGTGCACCTTTCAAAGAGAACAGATGCCCAAAGACAAAGCTGATAATAAAATCAGACACATCCCAATCTATGTAATTTATTCATTTGACTAAGCTCTTGATCCAATTTGCCATATGATATGGGATATAAATTTTGAGTATATGTTCTGTTTTCTCTTATATGCTTATCATTACACAAAATTATGAAAAACTTCACCAGGAGAATGTTAAGGATCTGGTGAGAGCAACGACATTCCAGAGGTTCCTCCTTTGACTGTAACATGGGCCATTGAGTCTGGGTTTGGCTTGTATCCTGCTCTGTCAGCTGAGTTTGCCTGCCCTTGCTAGATCTCTGCAAACCTGTGCTTTATCCAGATGTGTCCTGCTTCCCTGCCAAGGACATTTCTCATCTTGAAATTAATTCTAGATTGTAATTCTCCAAATAACTGGGGACAGCAGAGTTGCTTTGTGTTTCATGTCCGAAAGGGTTTTTTGGAATACAGAAAAATCATGTAGGAATGGCAGGGAGCTAGAAGCTAATAGGAAACATGCTTGTTTTCAAAGAATAACAGAACACTCAAAGTAAGACTATTTAGAGATGTGTTCAGAATGCATAATTCAGCAAACACTAAGGAATAAGACTTGAAATATGAAGAAACAAAGCCTGCAGTTAAGTTAAATATCCAATTAAGCTATCTGCTTGGCTGCAAAACATCATCCTGACAGACAATTTGTTCTGGGCAAGTCAAACATTTCAGCTATGAATTTATACAGGGCAATTAAAGAAACGAATCTATATTTGATGTGAAGGAGTGGTGAATGGGAAAGCTTCAGAATTAATATGAAAGTTTAGACTGTGTGGACTTCCCTGCACTCTTGCCACAGTGTGGGGAAGGAAGTAGTGATTTTCTACATGACCCTGCAGTACCATTCTTCTCTGTAGAATGGCTGCAGCAGGACAGTGCTACTGATTCCTGATTAATACTGGAGATTCTGGGTGCCAACTCAAATTTAATACCCAGACACAAAAGAAGCATGGACAAGGTTACAGATAATGTGGAATAGACTTTCAAATTATTTTGCTAAACTGGAATCATGGAGAGTCTTCTTGCCTGAAAGATTTGCTTTGTGGCTGGAATCCCTGGCTGTAGATTGCTTCTGGCTCTCAGATGTGCAGCTCACTTGGGGGGCTGGACCCTGGCTGCCACTGCTTAACTCACCAGCAGCATCTTCCCCTTGTAGCAGGGCCATCCCAAAGCTGATTATCTGTGGCTGGCCCGGGGCTGGGCAGCTTCTGCCCAAAGAAGAAGAGCAAAGGGAAAAACTGTGCAGAGGGAGGCATCCCAGAGCTAACTTTGAACCTCCAGCTGCTTCTAAAGGAAGCAGGAGCAAGGAACAATTGGAGGAATGAGAAATGACAGTATCTGTGGGATTCATTTCAAAAACTTGGAACTTTTATCAAATGTTCAGCCTGAATGCATATGTTACTACTGTCTCATTTGCATGCTAAGTGTTACAGAATGCTCCTAACATTCTCTTGAAAAAATGTCTGTTATTAATTTTTATGAGATTACTGTTTATATGAGGATTCTGATATAGAGCTGAGAGCCTATTGGTGCTTTTAAATTTTTTCTGCTTCATTTGTCTCCTCTTTTGCTTAAGAAACTGCTCTCGATTCCTCAACTTCTAGGGAGTAAAGATTTTTGCATATATGGGAAATTCAGGGCATGGCCTCCCTGTCTAAGCTGTAAAATACATGGTACAGTATTATTTCTAGTACATAAATAACTGGGCTTCCTCTTTCTTCCCCACTGCCCCTACGTTTGGCTCCATGGGCTTTATTTAACCAGCCTAAGGATCTGCTCCATTCCTTATCCCTGCAATGGCAGAAACACTGAGAACCTCAAAAAGGCTGTGATATTTCTATAGCTAATACTATCTTATTGTTCATTTGTGTTCCTGGAAGTAAACCTTCTACCCCAGACTCCCTCTCCCCAAATATATCCTGATCCTAAAAATGGATTTTAGCCATGTGAGATGTGGAGAGCTGCATTTGTGCTGATAACTTGTCGATATGGCAAATTTTAGTTTAATACAAGCTGGAATTGCTGCACTCTATGAAGGTATTGAAAAGCAGAATTTATAATGGAAGTGACCAATAGGTAGTGAGGTTATTGAGGTACTGCTATAATAAATTGTTTTGACTTTATGAAACAGTGACATAAAGAAAGCCCATTTGGTTTTAGAGCATAATTATCCCATTATTCTACTCTCTAAATTTTGTTTTACTGCTTTATCCTAAAATAAATTTTATTACAACCATGAGCATATTAAGCCATAAAGCAGTCTGTCCCACGGGCAAGTGTTTGCAGTTATGGTGTGTGCTTTGTGTGTGTAAGACAAGCCATATATTATGTGACATGTGCAGGGACCATAAACTCCACCAGTGACTGAAAACCTTAATGTACCGCCATAATCACAGTTCAAAAATCTGCACAGGTTTCCCCATTAAACCATCGCTGAGCAAGCATATTCAGTACGCAGAGCACAGCTGGAAGACCTATTTCCTTAAAGTTTGGATGAGGAAGCAACTGTGGGTTTTGTTTTTTTTAATTAGTTGAATTAATATTGGTTCTGTGAAGTTGCGTCCACAGTTCCTTGACATAGTATGTTTGTTTTATTTTGGAATGGCAGGGAACTGAAGACCTGAACTCCTCTGGAGCTACTCATGGCAATCAAGCTGCTGGTGCTTATCCCTCCTGCACCACCACACAGGCTGGGGTCCATCAGCTGCTGCTTCCATATTCTCCTGTTCAGGTGGAGCTGTTCCATGGCTTCAGGCCTTGGGATTACAGGGGGCCAGACTGCTAAACCACAGCAGATCCAGTCAGGCAGCCTGTCAGTGGCTGAACCTGGTGATGTTAAGATGTGCATCTGCGTTCTGTTTTGCTGTAACTTCAAAATGGCATGTTGGTTGAGGGAATATTTTCCTTTCCTGTGCACATTGTAGCAGAAGTATTACCTGTTTTTGAGAAAATTTATAGGTAGTGTAACTTGTTTAGTCAATATGAATCTTCATCCGGTTACCTGATTTTTAGTTCTGTTTTTATTAATAGATATGGTTCAACAGCTGAAGGTGGCAGCAAGGGTTGAATCCCTATTGTGACTGGAGATGTGCCGTTAGCAAACATGGCTTGTCACTTTTGTTTATTAATTTCTGACTCATTGAAATAATCTCTGTGGGTAAGGATTACTTTAAGACAATGAAGATGGGCAATAATTTTCTTGGAAGACATAGCCTAGTTATGTTTATCCAAGAGGGAATGCTAGATAGAAGATAAGGCTCTGCTGTAACACAGTGCTGAAGTTCATGATTAGCTTGGGCGTGCAAGAGCTCTCAGGTGATCTCCCAGCCCAGCTCTGCCCTGGACAGCCTCTGGTTGCCATCAGAGCCCTGTGCTCTTCATTTGCCTTTGTGCACAGGATGATATTAATTATTGCTTTTCCCACAAAGCTCTGCCTCGGGAAAATGTTAGTGTTGAACATTCTTTTGCAGCAGGCACCTTCACTGCCAGTCTGCCTGATTTTCTTCCCCAATGCTCCTGCCTTAGATCTCATTTTCCATGCCATACTGGCTATGTCTCTACACATGGATGCTCCATCACCCCTCCCATGTGCTGCATGCCCAAACTGTGGCTCTGGACTTGTTCTGTCTCTGCAATGACTCCTCTGTACCAGGGCGAGTGAAATACCTCGTGCCTATAGTGCTGCCAGTGTGTGACCATTCATATTGATTAGGCAAAATGATGAAGCAGGCAGGAAAAAGTAAAGAGATATGATGCCAGCTGTCTCTTGGGTGTGATGGAACACACTTCAGAGCTCTTCCCCTCTCCCTGATCTCCAAGGGTATCAGTTAAGAGACAAATCACTGGCAACTCCTGTACTGCACCATCTACAGAAATAACTTATGCTTGTGAAAAATATTTATTCATTGTTCTGGTGATTATGAATTCATGTTGGGATGGATTCTGTGCATCTGAGGAGAAGTACACTGATATTAAGTATGTATTTAAAGCCACTATAAATAACAAGCAGTAAAATCTTTAACTCACAAAAAAAAGGAGAGGATTGAGGTGTTATGGAACATCTATCACCTAAAGAAGAGAACCCCCCCTTCCTTCTGTATTTCATATAAACAGATCCTACCTAAAGCTTGTTTGCTTAAGTTAATTCCTGTGAGGTGGGAGAGAGCTAACAGGCTGCATGTGGACCACCTCACAATAAATACATTATTCATGGGGAGGTATTGACTTGTGTACTACACTGCATGAGCTCTGCCTTAAACCTGGAAAGCCATCATTTATCAGTCTGACATTTTCTAAATCTTACCAAGCACTCCAATCATTGGTTGCCTGCTCTCCTTAGGGTTTAGCTGGGCATTTGACCTTGCCAGCATTCCTGCCTTTCTTTTTTAGGAAGATTGTTTGAAAGGGGTAATGTGTAGCAGGTATCATTTAATGATTAATGTAATGGGAAAAAAAATAGAGGGTTCTAGGGAATACGTTCAACATTTTTCAATTAGAGAACTGGTAACATTTTAATTAATTATTAGAAAGTTAGTCGATGAGGTGTTACCCCTTCAAAGATGTTAGTTGTTCCTTCCCTCCACTCCCTGCTGTCACAGGTTAAGCCAGGGAAATTGGTCTTTCCTGGGAGTTAATGTGAGTGCACCACTGACATCATTTTCACAAATTTGGTAATGGTGAAATTCCCAGTTTGGATCTGCTTTTTGCATTTCATGCAGGTGATGCAGCCTGCTCACCTGAGGACAGTTTTGGGAAGCTGGAACGTGGGGAAGAGAGGCCAGAGACAGAGGGAACATCACCATGCTGAAAATCCAACCCCTTCAGGTTGTGTTGGCTTCCTCCTGCAGTAGTCTTGGCTGTTGGAAATGAGTGTGAGCTGGAATGCTTCCAGGAAAAAGCCTTCACATCCTGTCATGCTCTGTCTGGAAGGAAGCATTTTGTGTAGAGACATCAAAATTTATTTTGACCCAGATGGTGTTTGGGGAAGGAAGGTATAATTACACTCCTTCCAGATTTTTATCTCTCCATCTTAAACACTTTCATCCACTCTTTGTTAGGGTGTGTTGTCCTCACTTAACTATTGTAAGAAATGAAATTACTTTGATTTTTAATTTCTGTCAATGCATGCATATGCACATATGAAAAAGGTTTCCTGCTAGGGCTGTCCTTTTCTCAATTATCTCGTGTTTTATCTTGAAACAGAAACATTTGTCTGGTACACACTTGGAAGTGAAACACTGTTTGCTTTTTTTCCTCCATTTGGTTGCTTAAGGGGAAAAGTATGCCAAGATGATCTATTGTGGGCAGTTAAGTAAATCCAGCACCAATTTGTATTCTGCACTTTTATCAGTAGAACATTTCTCATGGCCTTATCAGGGCAATTTAAAAATATGCAAACTATTGTCAGGTTCCATGGAGAAGAGGAAAAGGATTGCTGAATAATTCAAAGTGAAGCTTTAGTGGTGTGCCTGTCTCCAGCTCTGTCATTTGTCACCATGCTGTGGATAAATGACTGTCTGCTCAGTCCCAGTCTTAGATGTTGACCTTCCTGTACTGACAAAGAGATTCCTTACTCCTCTGACAGTAACCTTTCCAATCTGATCACTTCTGTGCCATACAGTATTAATGGAGCCACAATGAATAATAAATGCTTTTCAAGACAGCCTGCTTGTTTCAATTAGATCATTGGATTTCCCAGGAGTGGCTCCCATTTATTGTCAGGTGTGATGTAGATGCTCGTGCTGGCAAGCACAGCCTGCTGTTGTAAGAGGAAAAGGCAAATGGCTTTGCTTGAACATCAAAGGATACTGTGTGACAGATAAAGATTTTATGGATTGATGCTTGCCATGCAGGAGTACATTTGTATGGCGTAGTATGTGAAACAGAGCAGGAATTTTGGACCAAATATATGTGGAATCTCCAGCTGAACAGTGCTAACCTTTGTGTAAGCTGGGCCTGAACCTCTGCCATGTGTTGAAGATGAATAAATGCAGAGTTGGTTTTTTTTTTTTTTTTTTTTTTTTTTTTTTACTTTTTAACACTGCAATGGTCATTTCAGTAGATAGGAATAATCTGATATTTGAAATGGTCAGGAACCAAAAGCATTCATAACACTTTTCAAACTATCAAAAAAGGACTTTCTCAAAGTCTTTATATAGACCCCAAAAGGTGGGGGTTTTTTTGGTTTTTGGTTTTTGTTTTTTTTTTTTTTTTTTTTTTTTTTTTTTTTTTGTTTTTTTTTTTTTTACATATTTGAAGGAAGAAGGACAGGAGAAATTTTAAGGTTAAAATTAAAAAAAATAAATTAGCATGTAGACTCCAAATAATGTAGAGGGCTGAAGGTTATTATTGGAGCTAAAGCTGTGAGGGGGGTTATGTATGGTTTCATTACAAGACTGGGCTGCCTTGGAGGAGCACATCCCAGCAGGCATTTCCTCCAGGGCTTTGCAGAGATTTTTGTGTTTCTGGGCAGCTCACAGATCCCACCACTCCTGCCTGCTGGTGGGGATTCAGCAGGTGAGAAGTTGCACATAACCAAGCAACTAAGATCTAGCTGAAATGATGGGGAGGGACTGTCAAATGTTATCCAGCACTTGAGACTCCAAACTACTATTTTGGCTCCACACAAAAAAACAAGTGATGTCGGGAAGTATGGCTGCCTTTTCTGACCACAGAGAGGAATCCCTTGTGATGTTTCCACCAATAGACATTGGGCAGAAGGGTAAAAATCTGTGCATCTCTTACCTTGCTTTAATTTTGATTTGAGTTAGATTTAATTATTTATGCATTGCTATTAAACTATGGCAAGAGAATTTTCTGTGTAGTTTAAGTAGCTGAATGAGCTACGGCCATTTATGACTTTTTTTTAGCTGATTATAAAATCTGGCAAACCTATTAAGTGGAAATTTAAAATGAAGCCCCTCTGCTGATAGTTAAAGTAGTGTATTGTTAACAAAACCTCCTGCAGCATCCCTGTAGGCATTTCTCACAGGGAAATAAGCAACCCTGATTTTCCTCCTGTGCAGCAGAACAAAAGCCCTGCTTTTATAGCTTCGTGCAGGGTTTTATGCTTGGTAATAACATGAATTTGTTTCCATTGATGAATTATGTTAGAAGAAAAATCCGGTTTTCTGGTATATCTTGCCTAAATACCTTGGCTGGCTGACTGTCCTGCAGGCTGTCTTGTAGGGCAAGACTCTGCAAATAGACTAATCACAGTATTTTAGTGCATCTAAAATGATTTATTTTCTTTCCCTCTGCCTCAAAAGTTTCTTGCAAAGGCAGTGTATTTCTTGTGGCTCCATGAGGGGTTTGTTCAGCCTTATCATGCTTCAGCCAGGGAATTTTTTATAGAAAGGGGAAAGAGCCATGGTGCTGAAGCAGAGGGAAATGACACAGGCTGGTGACTGAGTTCCTACCCTTCCTGAAGCTTAATTAAATTGAACAGCATGTGTCCCAGCTAAGGGCTGTGTTACCTGTCTGACTGGCACATAAACTCTGGTGTGTCTGTCTGTACTTCCCTCTGAGACCAGCACTCCCTGCTCCTGTCCAGATACTGGTGTTAAATGCAAAGAATTTCTCTGTACAGGGTCAGTGCTCCTTGGCAGCTGGTGCTCAGAAAACCTCAGTGCATCCCTTAGTGCACACAGCTCTCCCAGAACTCGTGCCAAGAGCAGGCAGAGCTTCTCTTTGCACTCCATCTCCTCAGGGGCCTCAGCCTAAACTTTCTGAAAAGCCTTCCTCCTCCTGGGAGCCCCCCTGAAAGCCTTTAGGGGCCATGGAGACAGTGGTGGAGGTTACGGTGTGGGAGAAGCTCACACCTGGACAGTCCCTGGCTTTCCCCTTCTCCAGCCTCTGCTTGAGGAGAAGGAATGACCTGGTCCAGAGCCCTGAGAGCCTTTGCCTGCTGTTCCTCCCAAGGCTGGCAGCTAAACAATGTGTTTCAAGAATGTACTGTACACTCCTTGAATTTCAGTGAGCCTTAACAATATGAGTGAGCTGAACTGTGCTTTGCACTTTTTTACAGCATCTGTCCTCTATCCCATTAGATCCTGAATGCTGCTGCTCTCCATGATAGCCTCATTGCTTAATGTCATCCTCCATGTCTAGCTTTTAAGCTTGGGATGTGAGTGAGTGTTTTAAGTGAATATGAATATGTTTTAAGAGGAGTATGTTTGAATATGCTTTAACTGGATGTGTTACATTTGTGATTGCAGCTGGATTGTGAAAGCACAGATTTTGCCATGGAGGGAAAGGCTCCTATTCCCTTCGCTGTTATCCATTGGAGGTGATTGATCCTGTGAGAGGGTTTTTTTGTTTTGTTTTTTAATGGTTGGCAGGACAGGATCAGATCACACCAGCACAGCTTTGACAATCCATTGTCATTGTGTTGCTGTATGTGCCTGTAACCAGTGATGGCATCATATTCTCACAGCCCTGCAGTGGTGATTCTGCCAGGCACAACAAATCCAAGGGCCATGGAAGCATCCTGAGCCCAGCCAAGGCATCCCCTGGGGCTGCTCTTTAGGGAGGGTCAAAGCATGAGTGACTTCAATCATCCTTAACCTGTGACCTGGGTATGTTTTAGTGGAACAGCTCCAGGCTGAACAGAAAAGTAATTCTAACAGAAGACAGGCTTGGCATGTGATTTCCCTTTCAGTGATACCCGGGCTGAAGTGATTGACATAAACTTACTGGTCTCCAGAAAGGTGTCTTAATTAAATTTACACTGAAAATTTTACAGAAGAGAAAAAAACCTAAAATATGCACACAGAGTAGTTTGAATTTTTATCTTTGTCATCTCTCTTCTTCCTCTTTCCATGTGTTTTCATATGACTATTCTTTTCTTTCTGGAATTTCTCCCAAATTCACTTTAACCTATTAAGTTTGTAAATATTTATTCAAAGGGGTGATACAGATTTACTGGGAGGAAGGGAAGTACCAGGGTTGTTTGCAAGGTTGTTTTTGAACCAACCAGCCTCATGTTTCTGTAATGAAAAAAACTCAACCAAACAACAACAAAAAAAAATCCAAAATGGAGTGGCTTTAATTATGTTGCACATAGTAATTTGGCAAGGAAATAATTTTGAGGAAAATCTACTCCCAGAGTGCCAGTGAGCCAAAAAAACAGGTAATGAAGAAAGAAGATTAAAAATGAACATTGGGAATATTCTTCAGCTCCTGCATGACAAAAACCAAAGTGATGAAATATAGATATACAAGCTGGTGAAGGTAGTTCATAGCATCTTTAGGTACACATCAGGCACTCTTTCTGTCATAAATTTTGCAGCACCTTTTGCCACTCTGGATATTTAACTTGCAGATGAATTACTTTTGCTTGCATCAAATGCATCATATGTGGATAATATTTATGCAAATCACAAGCTGGTTTATTTTATGGTTAAATATTTGAAATAATGTCTTTGTATGGGTTTGATTTTCTGCTTTTGGCTTGACACCATTCTTCTGGGGGAGTGGGTATTGGATGCATTTTGATAAACAATGCTGAAATGACAGATTTAGGCTTTAAATGAAATTGTGTTCCATAAACTGTGAAACAAAGAGTCATAACTTACTCTTAGCTACATACATTTCAGGGAAAATTATCTTTCATGCTTTGATCTACACTGTATCATTTTACTGAGTGGCCTCATGTGCTGTATCAATCAAATCCACTGGAGATGGGTGAGAATCTCATTTAAAATCAGAGAATACAAATCATAGATTTATCTGCCTGGTGGAAAGGAAAATGTTCCATGAATCCCAGCTTCTCCAATTACCACTGAATTATTTTTGTAAAGCTCCAGAGAAGAAAATCCTGCAGTCTTGTATCTCATGTGTTTATCTGTTTGCTTTGACTGCTTATGAGAGCCCTGGTCCAAGAGCCCTCTGCTCTTGTCCTGAGCACCTCCCAGCCCTGCTTGTCCTTCTCCTGAACACCTGAGCCTGGGAAAAGCAGGATGGCAATGCTTCAGTTCCCAGCAGGGTGGGTATCTCAAACTGCCTTTGCCCAGGATGGTTGTCATGCCTCCCTGTGTGCCCAAGGTCTTGGAGAGCACTCCATTAATTATCACTCACACCCTGATCAGGGGCTGGATCAGGCAAAGGAAGGAGGGATGTTCCCCTTACCAAACCCACTTGTTTGCTGGTGAATACTTCCAGCTGCTGCTGCCAGGGAGTTCACCCCAATCTGTGCTGAAGCACTGTCCTCAAGGACTGCACACTGGATTCACCAAATAAATAATTTTAGGCTGCCACTTCCCAAATTGTAGTGCATCTGCTACAGTTTGTGCAGAGGGGGAGAAAACAGAAACAAAATTTGGTTCTTAGAACAGTTTTTAGAGCTGGAATGAGAATTGTTTCAGATGGAGAATCTTCATGCAGGGCAATGCTTCTCTCTAAATACAGGTCTCTTTTCCAGTAATCACTTATTGTCTCTTGCTTGATGTTTGTAGCTCTGTCAGGGTGTTGCCAGGGTAGTAAGGCCTCTGATGTGATAAATTTCATGCTGGAACTTCAGTCCCAGGAAAAATGAGATCATAGACTTGAGAGGAAAATACTATTTTTAAAAGCCAGAGGTGGTGCTACTAAGAAGCTGGAGGAGAGTTAACTCCTGGAGGAAAACTCTGGGTAGCAGGAGCCCTGCAGAGCTTGTGTCCACCAACCTTTCCCCCTTCTGTTTCTTTATCTGAAAAACAGATTTTAAATGGTACTTGAGAAAAGAGAACTTTAGAAGAGCTGTGCTAGTTGCATTAGAAAGAAGGAATAAAACTATACCTCATTGCTCTTCTCTAGGCACTGGTTTTCCAGTTCAATTTCCAGTAGAACTCCAGGGTGCCGGGCAAGAAAATGTGGTGATTGTGCTCTCACAAGTGCTTATGTGTGATTGTAAACTGATAATGAGAATACAGATCATGTCTGCTTTCTAGGAATGGAACATGGATTTAGGAATCCATGTTCCCAACAGCTACTTTTGCCAACAAGACAACTTGCAGAAGTTTAGCTTACTAAGCCTCTGTGTACAGCTGCTCTGCCTACAATGACCTGCTGAGATGATCTCACAGGAGGTTTTTCAGGTGTGTAGGTCCAGATTCTGAAACATTTACTCTGTGTCTCCTGGAGTCCCTTCCAGCATTCTCCACCCTCCACCTTCTCCAGTTTTCTGGCCATTCCTCACTTTGCAAGAGGGAAGGTTTAGAAAAAGAAGCAGAGAAATATGATTATGAAGCTGTGTTTTTTAACCCTTCTATGTTCTCATTTTAATTTTTTTATCGAATTTACTGCAGTTTTGTGTAGAAGGTGATGCATGACTTTGAAATTCTGAGTTGGTCACACAGTGCTGGAGCCTGGAATTTTGTAGGCAAGAGACTGGGCGGGAGGAAAGCTGCTCTACTTTTTCTGCGTCCTTCAAGTACCATTGCTCTCTTGCACAAGCTTGCTCATGCCAGGCTGACAGGGACAGGAATGGTGTCACTCTCTGAGGTGTCTTTCCCCAATTTGTTTTTAGAGATTCTTCAGTCCCTCATTTCCTTGCTCTAGGCACCTAAAGGAGATGAAAGGAGGGACAGTCTGGGCCAGGCTGCTTTGATTGTCCCATCACAGCAGGCTACAGACAGTCTGAAATGCACTACAGCAGACACCCAGCTTTCATTCTTCAACTTCCCCTTAGGAAGTGCACATTTTTATTTCTCTCAGATTTGTAGTAGCTTTTCCTGCCCTGTGTGTCTGTTTTGATGTCTTACTGGGCTCCTGTTCTGTCTCCTGTGGAGCTTGGGAGCTGGTAAGGTAAAGACAAGCCAACAAAATGATCTTGTGGGTTCCCTACCTTATGCTGCCCATTCTCTGCTCACTGCCTGCCATTAGCTTTAGGTAATAGTACTTCTGATTAATATGTCTGCAAGTGAATCTGCCCCTAAAACTGCTGTGAAGCAGCTATTTTGAAGTGTAGTTTGTGCTGCTTAGGATTCACTCACTGCTGGGTTTCACTTTCTTCTTTTACCCTGCCTGGCAGGGGGAATGTCTGTGGTTTCAGGAAGTCTGAGTGACAGGTATCCTGCAGGATAAGCTGGGCACTGGAAGAGGGTGGTCCCCCACCCACCTTGCCCCCAGTCTGTGAAGAAGCTGATTTAAGGAAAACATACAAGGCTGCCCTTTGACATTTTCCATTTACTTATTTTAGGAGAAGGTTTGGAGAGGTTTTAGCGTCCTTCCTTTATCTCCTGTCCTTGATTTTGGAAGAAGGTTATTCTACCCCTTCTGTTCTATCATGTTTCAAATTGTCATTTCCTTCTTTAGTGTGTGAGAGCAGTAAGGGAGGGCTGTGTGTTGCTAATTAGCAGTGGCTCTGATATTGGCATTAAGCATGTGTGTTAGCAATCTGAAACCTCCTGGAATGTGTCCTTTTCCCTCTGTGCCAGTGTGGGAGCACCAGCAGGGGCACTGCTAGCTTTTAGCCTCATCTTTTTATCCTGGAAGCTCCTGAGGTAGGTGCAAACTCCTTGCTGAGGGCTGTGCAGTGCTCAGAACGAGGAGACCCTGTGCTCTGAGGCCTCATGGTGTTTTGTACTAATTGTAATAAACCCCACAATTTTCGCTCTTTATGGAGAAGATCAATTAGTCATGTCCTTAGTTGCCACAGAAAAGCTGTAGCAGCCATGGTGGGGCATATCCCACTGGGAATCTCCTGTGGGTTCATGTGGATATAGAATTCCTTTGCTCCTGGTTCTGGCCGCTTGTGCAGGTATCACAAAATGTGCACACAGCCTCTAGCAGCTGCCTGCATTTTGGCATGAGAATGTGGATTTTCAGAACTGAGATAGAAATCCCATTTAAAACATACTATGAGGGGAACATCTGTGAAAAATCACAAGAACAACTTAAACATCTGCCCCTCTAGAGGGAAATTGCCCATTTTCTCATTTTATTTCAGATAAATCTGTGAGTGCTGCACTGTTTACATATGCAAATACAGACTTGAAATGGAAGAAATGACAGATTAATTTAGCTCAAACTCTTAACATGTGTATTATTTTTAATGTTAATTGAACATTTTGTTCACAGGGTTACTGATTTTTGCCACAGCTTAGGCTGCACCTTTAGATAGTTTCATATCTAATCTAAACCTGTATCCTGTTCTGCTTCTGGTGTTAAATAAGTTATTCTTAATTCAAGTGAAGTTCTCTCTGTTTATTGTGATACTGTGAGGCAAGGGAGAAGAAAGGGGGGAAAGGAAGAGTTTTCAGTCTTGGCAGCTGATTTCTGGGCTTTTTTTCTGTGGTTACTAATTTAAATACTGTGACTGGTGAAATAATTTTTTGTAATCTGAGAATATACCTTTTATCTCTCACTTGTGCTTAGCTGGGAAAACCTGGACAGCTCTCCCATCATCTGGTGAATTCCAGCCTTGGCTGAATACACAAAACCGTAGTAATTCTGCAATTTTAAAAGCTATTATCCTCAAGTTTTAAGGGGAATCAGTGCTAAAGCTTTCAACCTTTTCTATTGGTTATAAGTGAACTTGTAACTGGTGCTTGATAATTTTGTCTCTTCAGCTGGGTAACGACTATTTTGCACAAAAAAAAGAGGTCTCAAATTTTCATTTAACCTTTCTTTTTTCATTTGTTAGCAGTCTATTACTAAAATCCTTTCCTGTATATCCCAAGGTGACTTGAAAGTGGGTCACCACAGAGCAAATGTGTGATTAACTGATGGAATTACTGTGTTGCTGTAGTTCTCTGCTGTGTTTTTAGCAGCAATACATTTACAGGGTTTGGTTGTTTGCTCAGTCTGGGAGGAGACTGACTGCTGTGAGCAGATGATAGGGTGTCACACTTGGTTTTGTATGTGAAGTACAATGTATTGTTAAAATTATGTCTTTAACCTTTGTGTGTCTCTGCTTGTAACCATAAATTTCAATTATCTTACAAACACTGCTCTTTGTTCAGCTTATTCTGTCAGATGTAGAGATGTGCAAAAACACTCCTCTTTCAGGAGAGACAGCCAGAATTGTCTTCTTCTTGCAAACAAAACAATTCTTTCCACTTCCCAGTATCAGGTTTTCTTAATTAGAGAAGAGACATTGCTGAAGGTCAAAGCCTGTGGCACTCCATTTCACTCAGGCTGGGTGTTACTCAAAGGATTCACCAGCTTCAGCTGTCACAGAAATGCTTTGGCAGTGCAGGCAGAGCTCCCACTTTGTGTGCATGAGAGAACAAAAAGTATCACATTTCCGTGAGACACTGTGATTACTGCCTGTGCTTTGAAATACTCACTTTTAACGGATGAATTTTTGGACATTAAAGGTTGTAGGGATATTTCTTGTTGTTTTAAAATGGAGTGATTTTTACTGTTTTGTCTGTTCTGTAGCAAGACCAGCCATTAGTGGTGATGAAATATATACATGCAGTTTGTGTGATGCTGTATTTGGAGTGTCTTGATGGAAGGTAAACCTCTCCCCCTGAACCTGGGTTTGAGTGAAAAGATCTGTGTGCACCATAAGAGGATGTAGGAGCAGAGAGCAGAAGTATAAGGTGTGTGCAGACCTTGGAAATGGGAACCTGTAATAAGCTGGAACTTCTCTGAAAGTGGGAGAGGCTTTTTCTTCACTCCCAGTGTCCAGGCAGCAGGAGGGGGCTGCAGCAGGGTGTCTGTCCACAGAGTGGATGAAAGCTCGAGCTGTGCTGATTCACACAGGCTGAACCAAAGGCAGCAGCTCTCTCTCTCTAGCTGGCATAAATTTGTTGGACCATTTTTGTCTCGTTAGGGTAAACCTGCTATGTTCTCAAACACCTCCATAGTATCCCATTGATAATTTCAATATTATAGTTAGGAATGTTTGTTGTAATTGCATAATGTAATCTTATATATTTGGCCTTTGTTCTATCTGGCTAAGTCTGTGCCATCCATCCACCCAGAAAAAGAATACAAAAAGTGCTTAAAAATTTTTCAGGAATGAATATTGTTGTGGATTAACCCCAGATGACAAATGCTATGCAGCCACTCACTCCTCCCATCCTTCCTGTCACCCCACTAGGGAGGAGAACTGGGTGTGGAAGAAGTAAAACTCATGGGTGGAGATAAGAACAGCTTAATAATTGAAACAAAATAAACCCTAAGAACAGTTTAATAATTCTGTAAGGAGTGCTCCAGTGGTGGAGTGTGCACCTGTGCAAGCTGACAGGATCAAAAGAGGGGGATCATTGGCCTGAGGTGTCAGACCACATCATCTGTTCCCAGGAAACTTTTTTTATTGCTAATGTGAGGAGCAATCCAGTGCTGCTTGCTTGTAGGGTAGCACAAAGCTGTTTCTGCAGAAAGCAGAGTGCCCTTTCTGCTGTGGGTGGGTGCACAGGCCCTCAGCTGATGGCTGAGCAGATAATCACCAGCTGGGCATGAGCCCTGGTGGGAGTGCTGGGCCTTGCTCCTGTGCCAGCTGGAGAGTCCAGCAGCTCTTCTATCCCATGTGCACGCCCTGGCTTTCCAACTGCATTCCTTTAAACAGCTGTTACTGTAAATTACAGAGGTAACATTCAGCATATTTGAGAGCATCTATTGTAAACACAGCAACAACTTTGGCAAAAAAAAATATTTGTCATAGGACTATATGTCCTTTTGAATGTGAAGCTTGAATCAGGTGGAAAGCTCACATTCTCTTAATTAATTGTCTGTGCTGAAGTCAGTAAATCACTTCCATGTTTTTAGATTTTTTTTTTCCCCTCCTCAACATTGTAATTGAAAATTTTCCCAGACATCCTTGCTTGGTAGGATTTTCTCTTGGAGAGAAGTTTTTATTGCAAGCTTGTCTCTCAAATGTATTTTTCCTATGATCTCTAAATCATTTGGCATATTTCTAGCCTACTGTCAAAATGCAAAAGCTTAATATAGATCTATCAATCTTACTTGTCTACAGTCATATATATATCTATATATCCATGTTTGCCAACTCATTTCTAGAAGCATAGCTTTCATCTTGAAAATTGCTCCTGTATTTCTGCATCTACCATTGCATTTCTTTTAAAGATGTGGCAACTGTTTAACCTGCTTACTACACCTATAAAAAGCACCTAAATCTTTTCAGGGTAAAGTGTGGACTTTATAAATAGGAAATCTATCTACATAGGGAATAAAGCAAACATTTGAAAATGGTATTCTCTGGAGAAAAGGCAAAACTTTGCATCTTCCTTGTGTGAACATGGAACAAGTTCATAAGGAGTCTGTCACTGGCAAAACTTGTAATTGAAGTTTTTTAAGAACTGTCAGAGTACCTCTACTTTTGGCTTTATTGAAGAGATGTAAATATCAGCTTCATATCCACTCTTCCATTATATTTATGAAACTGTGGGCTAATACACAAAATTTCTATTTGTAGCTTTATTGGTTGTTTTTCAAGATGTCTTTTAATCCTGCCAGTAGGAAGTCATAAAAGGTGTACTTTCCCTTGTGCCAGTGAGAATTCCTGCAGCTTTAGTTTTAATAAAATGTATAAACCTGAAAAATATCAACAATATTGGTAGATTTAGTATCCCAGCACACATTTGAAGTAAACATGCTAGGTATGAAAGGCATAAACTTCATGTACTTATACTTGTATTTTAAGTGTCCTTGGAAGATAACCTTTGAGGAAAAAGTTGTTTGTGCAGTGATTGAGAAGCAGCCTGACTTCATCACAATGACTCTTGATAAAATTACTTTTGCACGACACAGTGAACAAAAACCTAATTTAATTTGTTTTATGATGCATAGAGATGAGCTGGAAGTATTTGTTTATTTCCTTTTCTGGTTCTTGACCACAGATGTATTTGGAGCAGTTAATCTTCTTTAGTTTTGCTGGACTTGTCCCTTTAACATGGGAAAACTCTTTAATGTAATTTTTCTGTTTTTTGCTTCAGAGATGTGTGTGTATCTTCATTTTATGCAGAAGTCTTTTCCTATTTGATCTTCATTTTTTGGTGGAAGCTGGTGCTGCTGAAAAAAAAAAAGGGAAATAGAATTATGATGTTGTCAGAAGCTTCCTCCTTATTTCACTGTTTGCACAGCAATAGAGAACATTTATGTATTGGTGTCCTAAATCGTCCATTTGCATCATCTTAGAAAGATGTGATATTTAGCATTTTTCAGGTTAAAAACATTCTTTTCAGTGTTGGTGGTTTCCCATATCTGTTCATCATAAGGAAATAAAATGCCTTAAATCAATTTCCCAATTCCCAAGTCACAATTTTGTTTTATTTTTTGTCATTTTTTCAAATGTAATAGGACAAATTTGCCCAAACCTAGAGCATTTCTGGGTGCAGATGCCTTCATGCTTCAGCCATTACCTACATCATCATTAGTCAAATTTTAAAAATGTTATTCCACAGCTACTCATTAATCTGGCACCAAGCTGGAGATGTTATAATTAAGGTGGTGGCAGGATTTCCATTACTGACTATTTTCTTCAGCAGAAGGAACAGTTAGTGCTTGCCAGCAAAGGAAATAAATCCTGATCCAGGCTGCCTGGTGTGACCATCAGTTCTGAGCCCTGTCTCCCTGACCTCCAGCCACGCTCCTGAGCTCATCCCTGGCAGGTAGGGAAAGCTGATTAATTATCAGTGTGCCCTAAGGAGTCTGGGTGATGTGGGGATGGAGCACACAGGGGCTGATCCACTGCTTACACCCTGCCAGACCCCCTTGGTGTCTGTGGCCTTCCCCCCTGTGCTGCTGAGGTGAGGTGTAGGGGTCTCAATCCTGTGTGCAGGACAAGCCTATTTTTAAATAGGCATTTTTTCACTTGGCTAGAATTCAGCTCTTCAATGAAATACACGTGTAGTATTCAAAGGAAGTGAATTCTGTTCAGATTTTAAAGGAAATAGAGCTAACCCTTGTAAGACAAGCTTGGCATCCACCATCAACATTGCAAGAATTGCAAGATATAGATTAGCTTAACAAATCCCCTTGATTGGTATTATTTGCTTGTACTGAATTATGCAGACAAAGGAGTAGAGGGTAATGGTGAAAGACTTTTTGTCCACTACACAAATCAACGAATCAAGATGTGAAAATTTGGTGTTTGAAGCATCTTTCTCTTGCCCCTTCTTAATTTAGTGTTTTCCCTTGCTGGGTGTGTTGGTTCTTTGCAAATCCCATGGCATGTAGAGCATTCCTTATTCCTGCTCCAGGAGACAAACACCAGGGAGGACACGTGTTTGTTTGGCACAATGTGAATGTTTTTAGGAGGATCACACAGTGGTCACAGCTGTGTCAACAAGATCCTGCCTCTGTGTGCCAGGAGCTTCCACAAGATCTGACCCACCCCTATGGTGTGTTCACATACCATTGGAAAACACATTTTGGGGTACAGATTGTAGCAAATATTCACAAGCCCTTGTTCAAAAAAGGGCTTATAATGTGAAATTGTATGCAAGTTGATAGGTTTCTTCTCTTTCATTTACTTCTTCAGCTGGCCAGAACAAGGTGATGCATTTTATTTCTGTTTTGCATCCCTTTGTCCAGACCTCCCTTGCTCTGTGTCAGTCCATGCTGTGTGACTGTAAGAGCAGTTGTGGTGGCCTTTGTTTGAGTAACAGCCTCACACTGACACTGTCTGCTGGAGTTCTCACTCCCTAAGGCCTGATCTCCCTCCTGGCATTCTGGTTTCCTACTTTAGTACAGGTATAAGGCAGTTCTCTAGAAGGCCATATCCCAGCTTTCCTGTGATAGTAATTCCCTTATGATCTGTCTTTTTTCCTACCCTTTGCTTTTAGCCCTGGCATTTACTGTTATTTTCCCATTTTTTTTTCCATTTGGCCACTTACCCCTTTTTTCCTATTACTATCCAGTCTTCTGAATCTTCTTGACTACTTAAGACTCCTATAGTCTCTTTGATACTATATGTATTATTCACATTTATAAATTTGCTTGCCAGTCTTGCTATTACTGTGTCTGCCTTACTAGATGTTTACCTTTCAGTGTAATTTTTCTTCTTTATGCTCTTTTTAATGATTAAAGAAAAAAATTAAAATAAATTTTAAGTCTGTCTGTTTAATAAAGCAGACTGTAATAATTTTCTTATTTTTCTTAGAGTAATCTATGGCATGGCAGCACTTATTCACTGTATCCTAGGGGAGGAGGATCTAAATTTCTGTAGTCCTCCTTCTGAAGATTCTTTTGATCAATGCAGAATAGTTTAAGCATCATATTGCAATGTTCTTGAAGGTCAGGAATAGAAGTAAGAGAGGAAATAAAGCCTTGTTCTACTTCAAACCCTGAATTTGATTTGCGTTGTAGTGAGGAGTGGAGGGCTTGCTTTAATTAAAGAGGATCTCTTCTTCCACTGTTTTTTTTTTTTTTTTTTCAAAATTTTTGTGTATTGTTCATTGCACTGGAAATCTGTCTTATCCCCCAGTCTTGATTTTTATCTGTTCCTTGCCATGGCTTCTGCCCCCATAAGTGTCATTTTAGAAGCCTGATCTCCAAGGTGTGGCTCATCACCTCCAGGGATGAGCCCCCTGCTTGTCTCTCACAGCTCAGTGGGTTCTGTGTGTTCTCAGGGCTGTTCTACATTTCCACCTCCCAGGAGCTTTTTTCATTTCATCTTCTCTTGGGGACTGTGGGCAGAAGATGGATCTGTACTGCTGTTCCACAGAACTCGAAGGAGAACTCTGCTTCAGACTCTAGAAACCTTCCCTGAGCACATCATTCTGCTGCTGAGAACATGGGTAATTCTGGGGTGCTTTGTAACCATTTCCAGAGGCTGATGCTTTTCAGTCAGGTTGCTGTCCTGCAGTCCAGTACAGAAGCTGTCAAGTCATTTTTAATGAGTCCTTTGCTGTGCAGATGGTTTGGGAACAAACTGACGGTTTTATCAACTCCTGGAGACTGATGGGTGGTGTTTACAGTCTCTCCATCTACACTTGTGTGTGGTAATTGGATTTTTCTTAATTAGGGAAAGTGGGTGGACAGTTTATCACTTAGCAGGTCCTTACCCATTAAAAGGATCAATAACATTCTTCCTGGAGCCTCCAGACCAAATATACACAGAACAGGCACCTGAGCTGGAATGGATGAGTAAGTGTTTATCTGAGTAGTTTGCAGAGGGTGAATGTTGTTGGTTTCAGCTGGGTGCAAGCCAACAAATTCCTTTTTTTCAGTCTTGCTGCCTTTTCTTTTAATGGTACTTCTTTTCTTGTGGAGAAATTAACTTCTGTCCATAGAGCAAACCAAGACCCCAGTAACTGAAATTCTATTAATGGCACTTTTTGTGTTACTTTAAAATTATATTAGAGGGCAGCATTGTTGTACTGCACCACCATCAATTTTACCTTGCAGGACATGGTATGGTACAGTGACTGCAGGCTCTGAGCTCTTGTCTTCTTCAGAGGCTGCAGTCCAAAGGATGCTCAAAGCTTTATAGCTGCTCGACCCTGAGATTCAGTTAAATGTGAATTCCTCGAGCTGTGATGGGCTTTACTTTTTCTTTAAAGCCCAGAAAATACCCACCTTTGTCTGTGAGAGTGTTGTACCTTGGTTTGGCTTCTCCCAAATATTATTTTGAATTTTTATCTTGCCCTAATAACTGAAATGATTGAATCAGTTTTTTAAAGCAGAGTAGTGCAAAAGAGGAATACTTAATCAAAATAGCCACCCCATTGATATTATTAATAGATTGCCACATAGTAACTTTCATGCTGGAAGACCAGAAAACAGCTCACAAATAATGTGCAGTGATGATTTTCATGCTGCTGAAATGGAACTGCCTCTTAAGGAGAAACAAAAGTGCATCAGGCAATCTGGAGTTCCCTTTTATTTAAGAAAAGAGAAATGAGAAACAGTTTAATCTGCTGGGAGTCTTAAAGAGAAGTCTTTAACTGTGGGGATTGTGGTGACTGGAAGTGGACATCTGGGTGACTTTCCTTGTGCATTCTGTGTGTTTGAGCATATCCAGGTGCTGCAGGAAAGGATTCACCCTGGCTTTGAAAAGGGTGTGCTGTAAAAATGACAAACTTGCACATTACTCCCTATTACTCCCTGTTCCTACTTTCTTCAACCCCAGAATGGAGAAATATTGTGGAAGAGGAACTTTGGATAATATAGGATAACAGCCAAGAGCTTTGAGAGGACCTTAATTTTAGTAGGTGATCCTGGAGAGATGGATTTTGATGAATAGTTTTTAATGATTGGTGCGAAGAGGTGACTGGCAGATCGAGGCCTGTGTGGAAATGGAGATCCTGGGAATATGAGCTGTTGAGGATTTTGGCATTACTTGGAAATTGTTCTGATTTTAACTAGAGAAGCCTAGAGGGATTAAAATTCTAAATAAAACTATTGGAAGCTGTGGAATTCTCTAACCAAAGAGGTTTTTTTCCCCTCAGTTTGTCCTATTTGGCGGCTGACTTTTCTGCTAGAATCACAACTGTTTTGGAGGCTTTTACTGTGTGTCACTGCAGGGTAAAGCATCTTCTTTATCTGAAAGAGTGTAGGGAGAAAAGGTTTCTTGCCTTGTTGCATTAACTTCCTGCATGCCACTCCATCCAATGGGAAGTTTCAGAATTCTCATGGCCTTGTTCATCCGGAAGGTGAGAACTCTATCCTGTCACAGTCTACTGAGCTGTTCTTTTCAGACAGGCAGAGAAAAGCAGTGTGTTCTGAAATTCTGTATTGCTTTCTGTCTCTTGGCTTCAGAGCAGCTTTTTGAAGCAAGTATAGACCTGGGCACCTGCTACTTAGTCTCAGAAAATTTTTTAATCTATTGTGCTACAATGATATTTAAACCTATGGCAGCTTGTGACTCTTACATAAAGACTGAGTTTTATAAGAAATAAATAAGTGAAAAATATTTTCAAGCCAAGAGGCGTTTGCACCCATCCTCTGGTTTGTCTCTTGGGAACTGCTGCTCACATGGCTGAAACTGGCTCCTCAGTGGAGCTGCTTCTCTGCTGGGCAGGTGGTAAAATATTCACGTTTTTTTCCAACAGATGTGTGCAGAGAAGTTCATTAATTGGCCAGCTCTTCATCTGTTCTTGCCAGCACTCGCTGGTGAACAGACATAGATTTTGGTAGATGGATACAATAATGTCATAATTTGGAAATAACTCATGTACTACTTGATCTTGCTGCAGCAAGTTTATTCATGCATATAAGCTGGATGGCTGAGCTGGGGTTCTCAGCCTGCAGGACAGGGTTTGAGCTCCTTTCACCACCTGTGAGAAGCAGCCGGGTCCTGCTTCAGAGCCCAGCCAGACACCAGCTCTGGCAGGAACCCCAGCCTGTGTCTGGAGGGAACCTGTGTTTCTGGAGGTGAGGAGTGAGTTGAAGGCCAGGATGCAGCACCCTGGACTTGTGCCAGAATGCACAGCACCTACAGCTGTGGCGAGGACAGTTCTGTGGCCTGAGCAAGCAGCCCAGGCCACCCCAGTGATGAAATCCCTGTGGCACTTCAGCCTGCTCTGTAAGAGCTGCAGGAAGAGCTTCTGCCCTTCGGTGCTTTCAAAAAAAATTCAGAGTGGGACCTTAAATTACTTTCTTCAATAAGAAGAGAATGCTCTAAGCCTTCACTCTTGTTTGTGAGTTGCTAGAAGTAAAATCCTGTGTAAATCAGGGGTCTGAGATGTTTTTAAGGAATGCTAGTCAATGAAATGTTGTAGAATTTTAAAGCTGGAGCTCAGCAGTGGAGTACACAGGAAAATGAAAGGGGTAGGAGGCTGCATCACACTTGGACTTCAGTTGGTAAAGAAAAAACTTGAGATGTTGGAGTTAAAATAGAGTCCAGAAGCAGTTAAAGGTATGATCCTAAGCAGGAAAATCAAGAAATACTTGTGGAGACTCATTAAAGGGTTGGTGCACTAATCACAGAGGATTTCAATTACTTCAAGTTTGACTGGAATAATAATCGCTTAATGCTTGAGAAAAGATACATGTGTTAGTGTAAGGGTTTGTTCGCTTGCTTATACAAATTACAAGGGAAAACAATCTCAGGATATTTTAGACATAATCCCAGGAACTGAAGCAGGACCTGTATGATAAATATGATAGATGTTGGTGAGCTTTTATAAGGTTGAGTGATCATACTGCTATTGGATTTGAAATATTCATGAGGATACAATATGTACAAGGAGTAATGGCACAAAAATATTAAACTTTGAAAAGTCAGTATTTGAAGAAGTATGTAATGAATTGGAGAAAGCTGATGAGGATGCAACTATTGTCCCCAAAAACATCTTGTGAGAGAATGGGAAAAATACTTTGGGAACAGATAAGAAAGACGCAATCTGTATTCTTTCCAATAAAATGTAAATGTCAAACATGTCATCAGTCATCTCAAGGCAACATTTTAGCAGTGAAATAGGAGACTGCAGAGAGATTAGAAAGAAGAATCAGCCTTGGTAAATTATATAAAAAAGAAAATAACATAGGAGCAAAATAATGTATGGAGGATACAATGTGAAACTTACAATACCACAGAAAATAGCAAGGCAATTGTTTGGAAAATGAAACCTTTTTCTGCCTTAAAATAATAATGGGAATTAGAGAGATTAGAACTAAGTGAAGTTCAGTTCAAAAAAACCCATCTGTTCCTGCCACTTCATGGTTTCCTAATCCTTTTTATCCCCACAGACATCAGTTCTTGCTCTTCAGAGTGATAGTTTGCATGGCTTTGTTCACTTATATTTCTGGCCAGAATGATTCCTAATGAAGATCCCCTGTTTGACTTTTGCATTTATTATTCCTGTGTAAATTGCGAACCAATTCCTTGTATTGCCCTATTCCTTTTGAGAACACACTGCCTTTTGAATTTATTGGTATCATTCAGAATTTATCACTGTTTTAAGGTTTCAGATTGGGCTACATACTTAAGGTTTAAATGGAAACAATCTTTTCCTCCCCGTAGTAACCAGGAATATTCAGACATTGGGTTTGAAAGTGTAGCCTTATAAAGTGGACCTGACTTGCTCAACTTCCCCAGTGACCCTTTTACCCCTCTCCTGTAGGAATCAGGGTCAGACTTGGTGGTTCCTCAGAGCTGGTATCCTTGCTCTGGTTATCCTGAAAACCTTGTGGATCATCCAGGTTTGGGGTTAGCCCCAAATCAGCTCCTGGCTGCCAGCCCAGCTGAGCAGGTAGGTGTGTGCTTTACAGAGCAGTGACTGCAAGCACTGCACCTGGCAGAGCTTCCCTCCATTTGTGTCTTCTCCTGGGTCTTCAATATTTTGATCATATTTTAGTCAGCATGTGCTTTGCTTTTTTTTTTCTCCCTCTTTTCTCATTGAAGAAAAGCCTTTGTGTCCTTACTGCTTACGGAGTTGGATTCCCCTGCTCAGCTGACCTTAAAACACTCATTGTTCTGTGGGTGATGTAGTGTGCTCACTCAACATGCCTGATAACAGCATAAATGCCATGCCTGTGAACCCATCTGTCTTCAAGTGCTGGAAGGATCCCAGCATCCATCAGAGCTGCTCCTTGGGAGTCAACTCCAGGACTGTCACAATCATAAAAATGTCTGGTGCTGGGTCCAAATTTCCAGCTGCTGTAATAAGCCTTCCAGCAAAGGCAGTGGAATTGCAACAATTTGTAGCACACAATGAGATCTGTCTCACCGTGTCACTTGTTTTTGAGAAAAGCATCCCAGTTGTGCTGTGAAATTCCTGTAGTGTTACTTTTGTTCATGATCTATGTCTTTTGCTAGGAGCGCTGTGATGTGGGGATGTGGTGGTTCTTGTAATTCAGGAGGTGAGACTGAATGAGATGGAAAGAGAATGCCCTTTTTTTTTCCCCCTCCTGAAAAGCTGTTTTCTATGTTCATTTCACATCTCTTAAGTATTTAACTGTGGGCTGAATGATGTGAAACAAGGTGAACACATTGAACTTCTCACTGGTGGGACTGCTTAAAATTTTTTACAGATATCCTCAAATATTTTCTGAACAAAGTCAGTCACCAAACTGTTCAGTTCAAGACTCTTCTGAAGTGTCCTCCTTTTGTGACGAGGATCTCTCAAATCAGATCCAATTTTCACAGGAGAGCAGTTTCACTGCTGTTTCAATGGAAATGGTACTTGTAGCCTTGTACTTTTTCTGTGGGTTTTTGGTGCATACACTACACTTGTAGCTTGAGAAAGTTAAACATATATACCAGTGTTTTTATGTTTTAAATGTCTGTCTTGTATAGATTTTGATCTTTGTGTTCTGGAAAAAGTTACTTGTTTTGTAGCACTGAAAATATTTTGAATGCATCACCAATAAATAAAAGTTGAAATAATTTATGGAGGGGAATAGAGCCCAAAGTTTATGGATAAACATCCCAAAGCTGCTTTCAAAAGACTATAGATAGGTAATAGTACACTAGGCTGTTCTCTTCTGTTAATGTGTACACAAACATGGTAATCAAAAGAATCTTCTTTAATTGAAGTTCTTAGCTGAAATTAAATCTCTCTGTAATAAACAATGAGGATTGTTTTTGAACACATTTATACCTCTGGTAATGAAATCTAAGAATTTGCTGCCTGTAGGAGTGTTGGGAGGATAGAAAGATTGGATTGTCTTTCTTGAGACTATATTATTTTAATTTTTCTGCCTAGACTATAGAGGCACAAAAAGCAATAACTCACTTATATGAAGACAAAATTCTCAGGGTTGTTGTCATGGAAACGAAGTATAAGCAGCTCCTTTTCCTTGAATAAATTCAATAGCCAGGCTAACAAAGATTGAGCACAGAACTTGTGTGCAGGCTCCCCCTGACCAGGCAGCTGGGTGAGCCCAAACCTGCTGGGCCTCCCCTCTCAGCCCTCTCCAGAAGAGCTAAACAAGTGGCCTTGGGCTGGTGTAGAGTGTGACAAGGACAATATTAATTTGTTTGGACCAAGGATATTGCAAGAGAGGTTGCTTTTCTTCTGTATTTTGTGTTGGCTGGACTCAAAGTTGAAGTTCATTAACCCTGTTAGTCTTTGGCTACTGAGTCAGAGAGGCTTCAAGAGCTGTTCTGTTCACTGGCACAAATCTTGTTTGTGCTCACAAAGCTGGGTAATTATATTTGAGCAAACGAACCAGGAGCTCAAGAGTATTGGTTTCTCTGCCCTAAAACGTGCCTCAGCAAATGAGCATGTTTCTTCTGTAGAGAAAAGCCAGCAGCTTCCTAACCTTGGTGCACACTTTTGCACCTGAAATATGGTATCTTGCTGCTAAAAATTTATCATAATACAGCTTTGTTTTCTATTTAAATACTTGTTTTATGGGTTTGGCTCTGTCAAGGAGGAAGAGTTTGCTACCACATTTCAATCCTGATAGCTGCAGAACAGCAGGGAGTAGAAGGAAGAGAACTTAGAGGGAGATGGTAGTATAAGAAATGATTTTATTTTAGTGAAATCTTGGTAATCAGTATCCCCCTATTGGGGCTGACCCAAAGTATATTTGATGCCAATGGAAAAAGCTCTTGCTGAAGTGTTAATGGTCTTTGGGATGGTGATTTCATATGTTACCATGAAACAGTTGGGCTCTACAAGGGTGTAGTCAGTCTGCTCTAATATAATATATCTGAGTATCCTGAAATAAACCAAGGAATATGTGGCACTCCTTCAAACAGAGACTGCTTAATGCAGGAAGTTTGAGGAGAACTGAGGTGGCTAAGATGAAATACCTGCTCCTGTGTTGCCTAGTGTCCCTCATTACTCCTTTCACCTGAAATATGAGAAGGGCAGGAATTACCCTTGCAAACTCTCCTGAAGGTTGAGTTGTGGTCTGTGCAAGTATTTTCACAATTCAGAAGCCTGGCAGCAGGTACCTATTGCCAGCACCTGTAAATGCTGTGGAACAGCAGGGACCTGACCAAAGTTCATTGCCAGAGCAGAGTTAATTTAATTTGGTTAATCTCAGTCATGTTATCAGAGATTCATGTCCATTTTATGTGGGGTGCAATGGGAAGCATAGGATGGTCAATGAGCAAAAATTTTCTGTTGATGTCTAAGAAGATATTTATTGGCTTGTATTGTACCAGAGCACACAAATGCAAGTCAGTCCAGCTGCAGAGCCGGCATCCTGTGTCCACAGAAGACATTGATACTTATATTTAAATTTTAGAAACAGTTAGTAAATTCCTAATTCAATTAAGAAAAAATAGTTTCACAAGGTTTTGAATTTGAATCTGAATTGAATTTACTTCAGTTCAACTCAAATATGAGCAAATATCTGAAAAATCCAAGTTGTAAGTGTGCTTGCTGTTTGTGTTTGTGGCAGGTGGAGTCCATTGCTGCTTATCATATGCCTTTTCATTTTTTTTTTTATTGTGTAGGTTTTAAAATAAAATAACATCTTTTTTTTTTTTTTTTAGTTTTGGTTTGTTATTACTTCTGCTGTTAACCTTGTGTTTATTGATCTGTCCTTATCCTGGAGTTTCCAACTGGTTTTTCAGGGAGGATGTTTATAATGCGGGTATGCCTGTGTTTAGGGATTTAAAAACACCCCACTGTTTTGCATACTGGGTAAAACTTGAGTTTCTTCGTCTCTCTTCATGCTTTTCACACCTCTGTGTTGCAGAGGTAAATCCAAATATTAGAGCTGAACAAAACAATCTCCTTCGCTACAGACATTTGAACAGCTGCATATGAAAGGATAAAAATGTTTTGCCAAGTTAATCTCATATGATTTACTGCCTATGCCTAATTTGCTTGGAAGTGGCTATGAATATTCTAATACCTTTTGGAAATTACTGACTGGGCTGAAAACAGCTGGGAAAAGCTGGGACTTTAGAAAGGCTGCCTGTGGAACACACACCTGCCTGCCTGGAGCAATTGTAGGCAGAATCTTGGAACAATGAAAATTCATTGTTATTTGTTGCAGCAATAAAAATGATGCTGTTTGCATTCCCAGGAACTTCTGGAAGACTGAGCAAATATGGGCATGGTGTTTGCAACCTGTTAAGTAAATTTATGGTTGGCATTCAGGGAGATAGTGCTAGCAGGAAAGGTGAGGCAGAAATCCCAGGGCAGATCTGTGCAAACTCAGGCCAGGCCTGTGGATTTTCCCCATTTCCCTGTTCCAGGGGGAGTTGCAACCAAGGGATAGGCTGGGCATTGCCCCCATGGGTGTCTGTGCACCTACACTGGCCTTACTGCTCTGATGAAGCTCCTAAAACTGACATGGAGACCCATGGAAATATGGACCATGGACATGCATAAATGTATTAGTGTTCTACTTCAAAAAAATAAATTAGGCAACTTTTCACACAAAATTATCTTTCTGTACAATTGTCGAGGCAATCTGCAGTTATAGCTGTCTGCTCAGTTCAGCACAGTGGCTGAATTAAATGCTGAGGCTTAATTGATGTCTATGTATGGTCACAATGTCTGTAAACCCCTACTGCTTGTATTATAGAAGGGTGTTCCTATGCCTTTCCTCTTTGACAGAAAGGTAAAACAAAATGTTGCAGAGAAATGAGCTTCCTCTAAAGCAAGAGTGTCCAGGAAGAGGTGCAAAACATAAAATAGCTGGCTATATATTGTGTTGAATTTGCAGATGACATGTGTCATGTCACTGCTCATTTAAAAAAGAGAAATTACTTGTACAGCAAAGGCAGAAGGAGGTTTGGTTGACAAGGTTGTTTGGTTATAGGTTGGACTTGATTTCAGAGGTCTTTTTCAATCTGGCTAATCATGTGATTTTGTGAAATACATAAATATGTGGTTGTGTGTCCCTTGAACTGAGGCTTTGATACTTCAGAGATGTTTTAATCCAGGATTTGGGATACTGGAATCTGGTGTGAAGCCCTTTTCAGTCATCTTGCTGATTTCAGACCAAGGTCTTTAGATCTGAGCTAGCAAAATGCAAATGTTACAAATAACTTTCAAGGAAAAGAATGTTTGGGGTTTTTTTAGATAGCTGTGGAATACTGCTTAATGATGTTTCAAAATTAATTTTCCTTATGTATTTATGGTATGTTATAAATGAGACTTACTCTTCACAGTAATCACTGAATGCTGTTAACAGTACAGGCTTTTTTGGCAGTGCTGAAAATTTATGGCAGTAATTCTAAATAAAGGCAGTTTATGCATTGCCAGAAGAAAGGAAATATTTTTCCTATTTCATCTTGGTTTTTATAATTTTAACTGCTAGCATACGCTACAGCAAAGCTCATAGAACTTTGCAAATACATTGCCTAAATGCCTTATTTTGGCCATTTGTTTCTGCAGTCATTCTTTACAAGTTTTATGTTTTTTAAAAATACAGCAATTCTTGCAAATGCAGCTCATTAATTTTTTGAGACATAATTCAAATTGAGGGTTTCACTCAGGGGTATTTGTGAAACAAGTGAAAAGTGATAGATTTATGCAGCTGTTGCTAGTACATACCAGAGGAAAAACTTAAATTACACAATGCACTGTTTTAAGGTTTAAATATCTGTCCAGGTCTGACACTGAGGTGTCACTGTTGGGTAATTCATGTGCAGCTGCAATAAAAAATTAGAATTTTTCTATGCACAAGAAATGTGACAAGTGATAATCCATCTGCGAAGATGTCAGTGCACAGTGAGCTGCAGTTGTCTGTCCCTGAATTTGTTGCAGAACTGGGGCAGGTTTGGGGAGGAGGGAACAGTTAGCTAAAAAGACATTTAAAAAGATGATTCCTTTATGGTAATTGAAAAGATAATTGATTCAGGATGCTTTTAAAATTGCAATATTTGTTTCTCCTTTTTACCTTCAAATATTGTTGAATACCTTTTATCAGGTGTTCAAGAAATTCTGACATGGTAAGAGAAATTAATGTTCACCCACTGTACAGGACTCATTGCCATGAGGGTTAACTGGGATCCAAAAAATCAGGGTAGAACTGGGAATCTACAAAAGTAACAGAACTATTTAATCTACAAGTCTTTGGAAAAAATAAAATAATCCCCTTGTGTTTCAGAGTTCAAGCTCACTTTGACCTAATGAGAGCTGGGGACTGACCTCTTGTACACGTGATTATCTGTTTCTAAATCCTCCCTGAAGCATCAGGTAAAAGTTCAGCGACAGGAACACCCTGTCTGACATACTGAGATACAGGAATTCTCTCAGGAAACACCTGTGTGACTTTCTATAAAGGATCCTGGTGATAGGGGAAGTAATTTTCAGTAGAAGTGGTGGTGTAGGTCCCTGGATGTCTGAGCTTGGCTCTTTGCTGTGCTAAGCTTTTGCATTAATATGAGAAAGTCACCTGGACTTATTTCTAGTAGGGACTGTTGGGCTCTAAGGGTTGAATCAAACCCTGAAAATTTTAACTATTATACCAGAGTTACCTGGTATGCTCATGCAGAGGTTTGCCTATATTGATCACATGGCTAACAGAGAGCAATTAAGCTCCTGAATTAGCCACCTCAGTTAATTGCCAAAGGTAATTTGAAAGACAGATCAGGACCTAATGTAAGAAAAGAAGAAAGACTGCAGATTGAGCTAAATCAAGTTAGCTGAGATCAATGTCTCCTCTGCCTTGTGGGGAGAGTGCCAAACCAGTAACATGAGCTTGCTTATTTTTGTGCCTGGCTCCCCCAGCAAGAATATCTGGTAAAGTCAATACTTTTGTTTTCAGGAGGAAGATAACAATAGAGAGGAAAGCAGACCTGATAAAATTTTCCCTTTGTTATGTCTCTTTATAAATGTTATTTTAATGATTGTGTACTCCATATGCTCAGGAAAAACCCCCACAACATATTCTAGGGTGACTTTTATCAATCAGATGGTCAGCAAGCCTCATGTGCTTTGAGCAGGACAGGAAGGGAGCTGCTTGGTCTCTCCTGCATGAGACAGTCAGTCCTGTGTGAGCACAGCATGTCCCTCCATGCAGGCTTTGATCTGCTTTCAAACTGGCATTTGCACTGTCAGTCAGAAGTGTCAGGCTCTGAGCTGGGAGAATCCAGCATTTGTGTCAGCTCTGACATGGTGACTGTCACTGGACATGGAACTCAACCTACATTCCTCTGGTTACTTTTTTTGATACAGCTGTCATCTGGGGTAATTCAGAGTCTTTCCTGTTAAGTCATAAACTCTCTCCTGGCTTGTATTTGTTTCAGATCTCTGTTTATAGGTGGCTGGATGTGTCTGAGGAAAGAAAAAGTTTGTTTCACAGATATTCCTATTGTGCTCCAATTGAGAATGAATTCAGAAAGTGAGAGTTTCTGTATAAATAATGATGAATTTTTGTGTTTGTGAATACAATTTATTGCAAGCACATAATTCATAAACATGTGAAAGGCAAAGATGTTTTTCTCCTCATCTTGTGCAGATTGTTAGAAAGCTGTGTACTTTTTCATTAGCAATGAGACAAAAGATCTTCTGGAGACATCTGGGGGAATCTGGGAAGGGAGAAGTGAGGATCCATCAGTCAGAGCAAGAAGACAGAAATTGTCTTCTCTAGGCTTTCACAGACCAGAGTTCAAGTACTGGGGAGAGAATCTAGATCAATATCCTCTGTACTTTTTGGGAAAAAAAGGAAGTGTGGGAAAAGCTTGGGTTTAGGTGATATTAGCATTTGAAGAAGATGTCTTCTGTTAAATTCTTCTTTTGTCTGCTCTTCAGGTGAGATATTCTGTGTCTGGTAGACAGAGTTATGGCTCTCCCTGCTATGCCAGGAAAAAGAATCCATGGCTTTTCCTGGCTCTGCCTCTGGGCTGTGTGAGTGGGAGATGTTTTAAGCTGTTTGCAGGGCAGGCTCTGTGTCTGCAGAGGGTTCAGCTCCTGCCTTGTTTCTGTGGGGCACAGCCTGGGAGGGCTGGGCAGGAGTGGCTGCTCACTCTCTGCAGTTGTGCACAGCATTGTTTGTAAACCTCAGGAGAGATCAGAACAGTTCACTGAAAACCTAAGAGATGTTAAAACCATTAAAATGATTCCCATGCATTCTCTGAGTCAACAGTCTTGTATGCATTTCTCAGGTAGCTTTAGTGATGGCTCTTCCTTTAACAGATCTTGCTTTGGCACTTCAGGTTATTTATTGCAGATTATTTTTGGTCTTATAAAAGAGGGGCTGCTCTTTAGGAAGTTTTCTGTTAGCAGTAAAATCTGCTGTGCACAGGAGCATGCTCAAACCCAAACCTCAGCTGCTCCAAAATCATCTTTAGAGGGCTGATCTGTATCACTTTCAGATGTTATCTGTGATTATGGGATGCTGAAGGAACTTTGCAAGAAGCTGTTGTAAAGCTGGAATGTGACTTTATTGGTGCTGTAACATTTTTATGTAATAACATATTGATAACAGATTTTCACTGCAAGTTAGTCAGAAAGGCCTTCATTCCTCAGGGGCACATTGTGGAGCCAGAGTGATACACTTTTAAAAATAAGGTCATTGCAGTATGTCATGACTCGTGCACTCTAGAGCACAATTATATTTGGAAATTTAGTTTGGGGGTTTTTTTTAGCCTATACTTGGGATCCTAAAGGGCAAAGGTTGCTGGAAGAGGCCAAATTATACCCAGCAAAAATGCCTTTCAGACCTTGTTCACTTTTCCAAAAGTAATTGCTGCTGCCACAGGGAAACACTGGGATGTGTTTGTATCACTAGGGATTATGTGCTTATTCTATTCTGTTTTTTCACAATGTTCCATGTGTGCATAATTGATGTTTTAGCACTTTACACTGCCTGCATGCATTTATCTCTTTGTTAATAAGACAAATACTCTTAGACTCATAAAAAATGGCTGACATGAGCTAAATTGGGATGTCCTGACAAAAGACCTTAAGTAAATAAACAGACTAACATGGGCAAGTAGTGCAAACTGTAATTACCTGGGGCTGTGTGCCATGGAACTGGAACAAAAGTCAAACAAGCTAATTTCATTATTTTAATGGAAGTTTGCATCCCATTCATTAGACTGACATATGACTTGTCATTAGTAACAGTTCGTTTCAAAAGCTATGGTGGATAAAGGTTGATTAAAAATTAATGAGGCCCAGACCCATTGCATTACCATACTGTCAAGTTGTTTAAGCCTGTGGAGCTAAAATAAGAGCAGGCTTTAAATACTCTCTTGAGTTTTTCTATTTCACATGATTTATATATTTATGCTCTCGGCCATGGAGGAGCAAGGACTTGTGAATACTTTTCCTTGCTGTAGATATCATCAATAAATTATACAGTTAAATAAGTTGCTAGCAAAGCCAATTGCTGTGTCATACAGATGCATTTTTAGAAAATACATTTTGTTGATAATCCAGTAAATGCAGGGCTTCATTAGCTGGAGCTCCAGTTGCCCTCAATTTCCTGGGAAGTCAGTGGCATTTGATTGGCACCTAAAAAGCCAATGGACCATGACTGAGGTTGCCTGTTCTCTTGCCAGCATCAGTGCTCATGTTTAGTTTTAGGAGCAGGGCTCCACTATGAGCAGGCCAATCTATTTAAGCATCAGCATGTGTTTTATTTCCCTTGAAGCAGTAACTGGAATACTGAATGTAAATGCAGCCAGTGGAGGTCAAGCTGGTTTCTGTCACTGTGCTTCTCTCCCAGGCTGTCAGCAGCCCTGGTGTGCCACCACAGGGGGGTCAGCAGGACCTCAGGGTCAGGCTTTGCTTCAGCCCAGCAGCCTCCTTAGGGCCTTGTGAGGCTGGAGTTCAGCATACACCCCAAACCCAAAGGTACAAAGCATTTTGTTAAAAAATATTGACTGATTCAAACAGCAATCTGCATTTCTCAGGGACTTTGCAGCCCTCCCCAAAATATCTTTGTTGCTTACCGTTATCTCTTCAATATGCTTAACTTCAGTTTAAATGTTCTGTGAAACAGCTGAACTTAAACCAGGATATTGTCAGAGAGATCTGTAGTGACCATATGGTGTTATAAAATTACAAAAATGTGAGAGAGGGTTGAGCCAGTTCCAGTTGCCAAACTTGCTTCTTGCTTCTAATAAATACTGAACTATCTGGCATCTGCTATCCCTCAGGTAATACCATCAAGAGTGGAAGTAAATGTTTCCTTATAATTGCATTGTTTATGTCTAGAGGGTCCATGGAGATCATGTGATGTTTATCTAGCTTTTCTGTGCATACTGAATCAGCCATTTCAGGCAGAACTTTGTTATTCTTGCCAATTTTCTCTTCAATTAGATTGAAGTTTCACTTGTCATTTTTTGGAGTTGTGTTCTGTCTGACTTCAGAAGTGAAAGTTCCAGCAGTTACTTTCAGTATGTTTTTTGATAGGATTGTTTATTTCATTTTCACTCTTATTTAGTATTTTGGCAGGAAAAAACTAGGTCAGTGCTTTCAAGGAAAGCTGTTGATGAAAGGTGCAGAATGATACAGATGTAGGGCTCTTTGGGTCAGAGAGGGGTTTGGAAATTGAGTTCTGTTATTTGAACCAAAAGGAATTTAGTAGAGCTACAGTTGAGGGAATTTCTGTGAAAAACCTCTACTGAATGTAACTGTCCCTGCCCACCCCTGCAAAAAGTAGGAATCTATTACATGGAGAAAATTCTTTGTGCAATGACTAGAATTTTGTATAGTTACACTGAAATCTCTCATGCTTTCTGTAGGAGACAATTAGAATAAATTGTGCTTGTACTTTCTTCCTGTGAGGAGAGGATAATCCTGTCTACAGAACATCTCCCAGCAATGATCCTGTGCTGGCTATGGCTGGGAGAGTTGGTTTTCTTCACAGGAGCTGATAAGGGGCTGTGTTTTGGATTTGTGCTAGAAAAAATGGTGATAGTTCAGAGATGTTTTGTTTACTTCTGGTCAGTACAGAGCTGAGGCCTTTTTTGCTCCTCACCCCACAGGGAGCAGCCCGAGGATGCACAAGGGGTAGGGAGGGGACACAGCTGGGACAGCTGAGCCCAAGTGACCCAAGGGATGTTCCAGGCCTGATGTCATGCTGAGCATATAAAACTGGGAGGAGGAGGAGGACAGGCAACACACACATCTGGAGTGGTGGCATTTCTCTGTCCAGGACACCATTAGGAGTGATGGGGCCCTGCTCTCCTGAACACCTGCCTGGCCATGGCCAGTGGTGAATGAATTCCTCCTTCTGCTTTGCTTGTGTGTGCAGCTCTTGCTTTATCTGTTAAACTGTCTCTATCTCAACCCATGAGTTTTCTCACTTTAGTTCTTCAACTCACCCCATCCCATGCGGGGAAAGTGAACGAGCAGCTGCGAGGTGCTGAGTTGCTGGCTGAGGTTAATCCACAACAGTTCTGAAGAGAAATGAGCTGTTCCCTTTGACAAGCTTAGGAAACATCAGGGATATGCTCCTGACTGAATTGGGAACTGACCCAGGAGCCCAAGGAATTATGTGGCATAAAGCAGGATTTGCTGTGTCGGTGGGAAAATCTCCTGCTTCGTGTGGGAAGGCTGAGGTTTGGTTCAGCTGAACCCAGCGGCTGCAGGAGCCACAGCTGGAACGTGCTCAGAAATAGCAGCTCCACAGCCGTGGAGGCCTGTCAGTTTGACAAACACTGCTGTACAGCTCATGTCACCCAGGAGCAGTCATTCCCATGCTGAGGTGCATGTCTGATTGGCAAGCCTCCTGGCTGAGGCTCTCTGTGGCACTGGTGTGAGTGGTCACAGCCTCTTCTTGGGGCTCTTCTGAGGACTGGGCACGTTTTTGATGTTGCAAATTGTCAAATTCCATTAACATCTCCTTACGCACTTGAAATTTCCTGCTCCTCCACAATGTGTGAGGTGTTGAAAAGCAGTGTAACACAGCAGACTTACAGGCACTTGCTCCTCCAGCATCAACTCAGCTGGCTCAGTGCACAGAGCCTCCAGACAGTGATGGATGCATCTGCCTGGGACAGAGACAGTGTCTCATCAGGAGTCCCTTCTGTCCTCTCCCCTCTTCCCAGAGCATCCTTTGTGCCAGGGGAATCTGGTGTGAGCCTTGGCAGCTGCTGGGCAGGGCTCAGGGCATGGGGAGTGGGGCAGGAGGGTCGCACTGGCACTTGAATGCCATGACCTCCTGGAATTCCCTTGAAACCAGGGCTGAGGCCAGAACAGGACAGGAGAAGTGCCATTTTAAATTAAAAAGGCTACCTGGGAAGGTATGCAGTGTGCCCATAGGCTCCTTGGGCACATGGGAGTTGTCATCTCAAGGGCCAATTTCTAGCTGTTTGAGCCTGATCTTTGCTGGTGCTGGCAGCACCCGGCAGAGGTGTTCATCTTTTCACGTGCAAGTAATTAAGCTTCTGCATCTTTATCAGCACCTCTTTTTTGTGCCAAAGGAACACAGGGTCTTTTGAAAAGCAGTGTCAGACTTTATATTTGAACTAGAGAAGAGAGATAATAAAGATTACGTGTTGTTGAGGGGTCATCTGTTTGTGATGATTGAATCATAATTCATTGTGTGGCTACCAGTGATACAGAAAAAAAAAAATCATAATTTACTTGAGCCTATAAATATCCAAATGTTATACTCAAAATTTAAATAAAAGCAGTTATGTCAAATGTATCCTGTAGCATAACTTGTTTAATCTGAATATGTAGAGCTGGCAGTTTTTCCAGGCTTGGAAATAAAAAGAATTTTATAAGTTTTACATATATAGGTGCTATGGGTCATGGAGCTGATAAGTTGTTTATTATGATCTTGTCTCATTTGTGTTGTGACAAAGGAATTGTACAATAGAGCTTTATATTCTTGGGTAAGGACTTTCTGTAATATTGGAAGGAGCAGGTGGGTGGGGGTTTGTGAAGTCGCTCCTGAATATCTCAGTTGTGGAGCTATTTAATAGCAGATGATTTGGCAGCCTGTGTTATATTGTACTGATTAATTTCTGTGGCTGTATGGTGCCCATTTTGGCACCTCAGAGAGGAGCTGTGGCCTTGGGTCAGCCCCCTGAGGGAGCTGCACTGCTGGGTTAAGCCTGTGGATCCCCCATCCTGGCCTGGCAGCAGCAGGGAGGGCGGCCCCCGCCCTGAACACCAAATATAGGCATGAAAAAATTCCCAGGGTCTCAGTGATTTTGCAAACATACCGTAAAGGCAATGATTTTAACTGAAAAAAAAAAAAAAAATCAATGTTACTTTCATAAATAAAGCAATTATTTTCTTTGACTGGGATGACTTTCTGCCCCAAGGGACTGGGGGTGCTGGCAGCCAGCACACACCCATCGTTGGGGCGCAGGTTAAATGGCTTCTGCCTCTTGATTAAAGGAGGAATTTTTGAAATAATGAAAGAAATGCTTTGGTGTAACAGAGGCAGTGGGGATAACTGGACTTGGTTAAAAAAGAAACCAAGATAAATGTATTTGTAAAGAATTAGTACTAAGAAGGGGGGGGGGTTTCCTACAGAAGGCCTGTGTAGTGGCTTGGGTTTTTAGTTTGGTTTATGTGGTTTGGTCTGGTTTTTGGTTTTTTGCAACTTAATACAGTAAACAAGAACTCAGAATAAAGAGTGGAAGACTGGAAAATTTAACTCTGATTCTGCTCTACTGTTGCTTTAATTTTTGAAAGTTAAACCAGAGAATTTTTTTTTTTTTTGACAGCTGTTGTATTTGGAATTGTAGATCCCCTTTAATCTTTAAAATAGGAGATTTGTTAAAAGAATAGAGATTGGTCAAAGAAAGGTTAAAGTTTAAATAAAATTCAAGTTTTTGTTTAGGATTGACTTTAAAAACCATGACAAACCTGTGACATTCCTACTAAATTAACAGGGCCTGGATTTCATCCAGGTTTTCTCCCAGTTTGGTTTAACTGCAGGTGACTGGAACAGATGGGAGAGCCTTGATGTAGGTGTGTAGGCAGTGATATTGTCCAGTGATTCCTCCCTTTGCCATTAAGTTTGAGATGGAGCTGGGCAGTGCATTCATGGTGCCTTTCCTGGTGGCTGAATTGTGTGATGTTGCTCAGGTTGGGTCTCTTCTCTGAAATCAAACACAGAGGGAGGCTGTTGTGTTCTCCCCTGCTTTTACAGACAGCACTCAGGAGAGGAGTTAACAAGAATTTTAAATAATCTGATTTCTCTAATTAGTGTAAAATTGAATAATTTAAGGAATAAAATAAGAGCAAGCCAGCAACAAATGCAATAACTTCTGGTTGCTTTGTAGTAAAATGGAGCGTTTTAGAACCTCAAGCTTTTTCTAACAGTCCCTCCCCAAATGGTGGGAGGGATATTTATTCATCTGGAATAGACAATGTATATATTTTAAATACCTGTCTCAGATTTTATAACTAATAGTTAGACCCAATCATGTACAGGAGATGTAGTGTTTGTTTGTTTAATTAGGAAGCTGAGCTGAGCTCAATCCTGTGGCAGATGTTGCTATGTATAATGTAATAAATAAAAGTCTTTATGGGACCCAGCAGGCAGCAGAGCTCTCAGTTAGCAGATGGCAGAATATTAAACTGGCAGTGCAGTAGCTTAGCTGTCTGTGTCAGCTGGACCAGACCCAGCTCTAGCACAAGCATGAATCAACCTCACACAGGAGGTGTCACCCAGCCCGTGTTTCTGCCATGGATGTTAATACTATCTTTAATACAGTACATGATAGGAGATTTTTTTCATCCAGCAAGGTGATGTTGCAGTAGGAGACAGTCTAGGGTTAGTGTGATCTCTGCTGTGCAAGACAACAAAAGATCTTTTACAAGAGAGGAACAGAACAGATGTGCTGCTCAGTCCAAACTAAGTGGTGATACTGAGATGTCAAACCTGTTAGAGCTAACTCCTGTGGAGCCTGGCAGGTGAGAAAATGCCTTTTGCTTCAGAGACGTTGTTGCACTGGGCACTTGGCATCAGCTGTGTCACAGCCCTCAAGTGTGTCTGTGGCAGTACTAATGCAGAAGAGCTGTCCCTGTGCAGCTGGAGCCAGGCTGCCCATTGCCTCCAGAGTCCTGCAGGGTGAAAGGGCTTCTGCCATCCATTGCTGTGCAGACAGGTGATGCTTTCCACCTATTTCCTCCTGGCTGATGTCCTTTAGGTGTAAATGCACACACATCTCTTCAGGCATAATTCCCTTGTCCCCTGCTGGGACATCAGTTCACCTCCTGAGGCTCCCTGTCCTGCAGAGCAGCTTCTCCAAATGCCCCTCTGGGTGTGTCCTCCCCGGCAGCTCCCCCAGCCCCCTCTATGACGTGCCTCCCAATGGGATGGCATTTTCCCTGGGCCCAGCTCAGGCTCTAATTAAAGACCAATATAACAGTGTTTTTAGGCCAGTCTCATGATGTTTAAGATCATCTTAAATGCAGTTGTCTGAACAGCAGGTGTTTATGACAGTAAAACAGGATAGATTGCAAAGCAATGGGGAAGGCAAAAATGCTCTGTACAGACTGCAGAATCAAACACAAAGCAGTTCACCACCCACTTACACAGGGGCTTGCATGTGCATATGTTGATTTTAACATACCTTTGTGGAAAAAGAAGGGTTTCCAATGATTAGCTGCCTTCTTTGGCAATAGAGAACTTCATACAGGGATGATAGTGAATACAAGAGTTTTGGCTGTTGTTTCATTCTTTTATCTTGCCTCCCTCTTGTTGGAGGCAGCTCACCAATTTCTGGGAAAAGTGGAGGATTAGAAAGGTTTTAAAATTATTTTGAAAGAGCAAGCAAGTTGTTCCCTTAGCTATATCTCAAAAATACAGCCCAAGCAAAGTGCATCTTGTAAAGCAGCAAATTGTTTAAGGAAAACAATGTAGTGATTTGCTATTTTAGTTATGCTCATTTAAATGGAAAATAAATGTACTAAACCTTCTCTCTGAGGAATAAAACGTACTGGTGTTTTTTAAAACACATATTGCCTCTCAAGAAAGCAACTAACCCGGTTTACTGCAAGGGGTTTTTTTCTTTTTCCTTTTCTGGCACCTCTGGGAAGATGGGATGGATTGAGTTGAGGTAGAATGCCCAGTATACTCCAAGAGGACATTGCTGTCCTATAGTTGAGCTCAGCTATGACTGTGCTGCACAAAACCCCACAGGAACAACACCAGTAACTCATTCCCTCAGAAAGCACTTTGAGACATTGGAATATTTTGCGTCATTAGAGCTACCTAGAGGGTGTAACAGTAAACAGGTTTTTTCTCCTTTGCATAATGAAGCCCAAAGCTCTGAGCAGAGTTGCATGGGAGGGGAAGGTGACTTTGCACTGATTTGGTTTCCCTGCATAAGGAAATGAACCAGGATTGTTCCTGCTCCTGCAATGCAGACTCTTCTAGCAGCTGATACTCTAAGAATCTCACCTAACTGCTGCAAAGACTTCCTGACTATACCACACAATCTGCTGGTGGTCTTGAAAAATCAGTAGCTTTTTCTTGCCAAGATAAAACAACCAAGCTTTACTGTGGGAAAATCCTGTGGGATATGATGGCTAAGTCTCGTGTAAAGGAAATGACAATGCACAAAAAGCTGATTTCCTTCTTATCTTAGTACATGAAAAGGTAGCATTACAGTAGTTGCCAGAATTTCTAGGCATTGATATGTTAGCCCTAAGTTAGGAAGGATCTGAATCTGTCTAGTCAATTGGGTCAGTGAATTGAGATTCCACCAGAGGAGGAGTTCAGAAGTGTCTGCTTAACTTCAGTTCTGGTGGCTTCTTCCAGAAGCAACCATCCTGGCAAGAAGAATGATCGCCAAGATCACCCAAAAATAATTGACTCCTCAAATGTGAGAGGTCAACTGAGAAACACCAAGCAGGTACAAAATTCTTGAAGGGATGTGTGTTTATTTATATATATATTTATATGTGTTAGGAGCACCAAATCAAGGACATCTAGAATGAGTCATGTTCAGAAATAATACAGTTAAATATAGACACTTCAAGTGGTAGAGTGGACAGAATTTCAGTGTTTTTCTAACCAGTATTTAACTCCCATTAAATACCAAAAAGTCCTTGATTTCAGACAGTTGAGGTTTGGAAAATCTCACCCTAAAATCTGTCTGTTGAGTCCTGACACCTAAGAGCATCTTATTAACATTAAATGGAATTACTCAATCCAGATTATTCTCAGTCTGAATGTTTGAGGAAATCTTTCTAGTGGCCACTTTTAAGTCCATATAGGTTTACACAGCTCAAGATAGATTCTGATCAGTCCAGTGCCTGTAGTGATGGTTAACAGTAATCCTTTATCTCCTAAAGACTGTGGGAATTATGTTCTTTGTACGAATTTACAAAGCAACAGATGATGTGTCAAGACAATAATTTAAACTATGAATCTGTCCTTGCTTAAAGATGAACTTCTGCAAAAGAAAAATGAATAAACTGCTAGTGGCAGACAAGCAGAATCTGTGGATAAGTGCATCTATTTTTGTTACTGACAGATCTCATTTTTGTAATAAAACAAAGTGCTGTGAGGTCAGTATCAGAATGAAACTACACTTGTTTTCACAATCATGCTCATGTGATGGTAATAGTAGCTTTTAACAGGGTTGACACAACTATCTGCCAAATGGAAAAATGAGTTCTCCTCATCACAAAATGAGCAAAGTTGGGGGAATAATAAATCAGAAATTTAGTTAAGACATCATTCATCTTTCATGGCTCTGTGACATAGCAGCTTAGAGTCCTTCAGGACATAAATTTATTTATTGCATTTGATTGTTATGAGAACCTGTCAAGGCTGGTATCAGGCTCTGGGGAGTTAGATGAGCAGAGGTTACTGTGGGTGTTAATTAAGAAATTAAGATGGTGTTTGCATGCCTTTGTTCAGATGTGGCCAGTTTGCTGTAAACAGTTGAATTATCCTTCTTCCTCTGAGCCCTTTAAGGAAAATGAGAATTCCAAAATGAGTAACTTCTCTCTAAGAACTTGTGGCTCTGGCTATCACAGGTGCTGGTGGACGCATGGCAGTAACCATTACATTAAAATGAGATGAGGCTGTGTTCTCTTCAGATTTTTCAGTTCTGTGTAGATTCTGTGCAGTTATTCTAGACTTTCAGTTTTTAATTTAGGCTCTGTCAGCATGAAGAACTGGTGCTATCTAAATTTTTTATTGCATATTTTTGTCCTTTATGGATTCCCAAGTATTTTGTAGTTACATGTCAGAGAATTGCTTCACTTGTCACAGAAATGCACATACTATTTCTCTTCTCCAAGACATGCCATTGCATGATGATTAGAGAGGGAAGAAGATGAGATGAATATGTTGATCTGCAACTCTAAAGAGGAAAAATAGTAGAATTCTGTCAATTTGTGCTTTTCACTCTGCTATTTCCTTCAGAAAATAGCTAATCATATATGATAAAATTATTTCCTCAGTGTGGGGTTATTAACAATTTATGCAACACTTTGAAGACTGAAGGAAAAGTAATTGCCTAATACTTACATACGTATTTTAAATGCCTAGCTTCGGTTCTGCTTTTGGACCAGAGATTTTTAAGTCTGTCTTCAAATCCTAGAATCCTGCTAAATCTTCAGCCAAGGAATTCCCTTAGCTGTGCTTTTCCTCCAGAGAAGTTTGTGACAACTTTTATACAAAGAAAGAACTCACAAAGACCATGAGAATGTGCAGGATGTAGAAATGGAAAGAAAATTGATTTTATCCTACATTATTTTTATCGTATAAATATTAAAGGATTCCTTTGCATAATACTTTAAGGTTTAAAAAAAATTACCCACCAATGTTCCCTGACAGGCAAACAATTTGGGATTAATTTTTAATCAGTGTCTTAATTGCACCTGGTGGGGCTACAGGGGAAAGGAGATGGCGCAGAGAGTGTGTAGAAAAGTTCGGGTATGTTCCTTTCCTTACAAAGATAAATAAATTTATATTCAAATGCCTTTAGAGGAGTACTGATCTGAAGCTTACAGTGTCAGTTTGGGTGGGGTTTTTTTGCAATCATTCCATCTTTAGCCACGGGGAGAGGCTGGGCAGGAGGTGGAGGCTCTGTGTGAGCTCAGCAAGGCCAGCAATCTGGGGCAGATCCTACCCTGAGACAGCAGAGGGTGTGGATGGAGAGGAGGGAAGAAGGAAAAGGTGTGCCCAAGGGTCCATCTTGCACGCTAATGCTTCTGCAAAGGTCTTGGCAGATATTTATGAGAAATGCTGTAGGACTGGGAATCCTTATCAGAGATGAAGGGTGGTGTGGGTGGTTTTTGGATGGGAGAATTCCCCGTGTAATTTGTTAGCAAAATGACACCAAGAAAAAATACTGTTAGCTTTTCATTATTTTTAGCATTATTTAGAGCAGAGACACAGAATTTTCATCAGGTTGGATTGTTTTGTTCTTTTCCTGCTGAGCATGTCTTGCTATTTAGTTTTCCACAAGAATTTTAGCATCCCCAGCAAGCAGCATATCACTTGTACAGCACCACTGACTTTCCATCTGCCCCGGGAGCTGAGCTGCTCACAGATTGCTGTGAGTGCAGTGCTCTGTAATGAGCTGAGTTTCTGGAATAACAAAACTGGTTTTGTTTCTTTGAAATGCAGGACAGGTGCCTATGGCACTGAGCTCAGAGTCACTGACACGGTCAGCAAGCTCCCAGGGTCACATGAAGACTCGTTTACACGCTCACAAAGGCACGAGGGATGTGTCCTGAGTCTGCAGGAACAAAGAAGGAAGGATGTGATTTTGCTTTTTATACATTTGATATCTTCTTGGGGATCTGGAAAACGAGGCATTTCAGCATGGATTTGCCAAGGGACTTCTCACTTGTGTGACTGAGAGCAGGAAGGTCAGCTGTAGGTCAGCATGGACTTTTTCCGAAGCTGTTATTATTCAGTGCTGTTTTCACACCTCCATTCCCATACAAAGCTGATTTTTGCATGCAGCAGATCTTTGCATTCACAGATTATGCTCTTAATGCAAAATGAACTGGTCTGGTCTTTGGAGACTGAGAGCCTCAGCATGATGTGGGGCAAGCAGTGATCAAAGGAGACCTGGGATGCTACAGAGAAGCCATGGGCCAAAGAGAGGGGCAGCTGCATCATTCTTAAAACGAGGTAGTATTGTCTTTGAGCTCTTGTGCAAATGCACTTTAAAAGTCCCAGTACAGATGGAGACAGAATCCCTTCTCCTGTGAAGAGGAGATGTAGGTCAGGTGGAGGAACCAGCTAGGGATGCCTCAGGCACTGCTCCTGGGCAGATGGAGCTGGTGGGAAAAGGGGGGATTTGCTGGCTCAGTAGCTCAGTGGTCTGTGCCCTTGTGTCAGAGAAGAGAAACATGGAGTGCAACCAAGGAGGCTCCCTGTAGCAGCACATGTTGGAAGAGGAGGTTGTTCCCACAAAATTGTGGGTTTTTTTCAGATGCCTACACAGCTAGGAGTACAGGGAAAATGGATTAAGTGTTTGATGAAGCATGGAATTCAGCTGTTACCCTCTTCATGCCTTTCCTGTTCTCTCCTGTGTACTGCCAAATATATGGGGGATATCTAAGAACATCAAGTAGCAATTTAGTGGCTTAGGAGGGAAATCCCAGAGTTAGGTATGTTTTAAAGTCACTACAAGTGTTCCTACATGCCCTTCGAGGTGGTGTGGCCTGATGGCCCTGCACATACACACCCTTTCTCCCTTCCCCAGACTCTTCACACACAGCTGTGCTGCTCCTGTGCTCTTTTGGAGCTTAATCCCTTCTGTGCATCTCCACACATGTGTTGTGCTCATGATTATGAGACTTGGTCATTACAGAGCTGTGTCCCCTTGATGCTGTTTTTTGCTTCTCTCCTGCTGCCCTCTGCTACCCTCTGCTCTCCCTCACCTCCTATTTATTTACAGGCATTTGTCCACCTCCCCCTTTTGCTGTCAGGACTGCATGAGGAGTGAGCCATCAGCTTTGCTGGGCTTTTGCATCAGGTGTGCACAGTGATTTGGGCTTTGAAGGCTTTACACTGGCTGCTGCTCTGAGATGAAGATTGTGTATCTGTGTAATGCACAGCAAGTCACAACACATCCATATTCTCTGTGCATTGGGCAGAATTTCTCACTTCACTCAACTTTCTCAGCTTGCTGCAGCAATTTCACAAAGTCAATCCTCATCTATTAGCACATAGAAAAAGCTGCAGAGGAATATACATGTGGTATGGGATTATTTATTTTGAGAAAGTTTTCTAAGTGTATTTGACGAATAATGAATCTACTCCTTTGGAGTCAAGCCTCCTTTCTGCTAAAAAACAAAAAATAAATTAGGCTTTGGGTACTTGACATGTTCTGTGCAAGAATTGACTTACCTGACCTCTGAACTGAGTTGATCACAGCTCTGACTTCCTAAGTTATGCAGTTAGATGTAGATGATCAGCTCAGCAGAGCCACCCTCACCCTTGAGGGTAACTTGTAATTACTTTGGGAGCTTTATATCACTCGTGAAGTTCATTTATTATGTGCCTTTTGTGAGAAGCCCCCTAAATTCAGCCAAGCTCACCCCTGCCAGCCCTCCAAGTGCTCCAGTTTGCTCCTGCTGCTCATGCTGACTCCTGTCCAGGAGGGAGAGGTGGTCTCCAGTACAGCTCAAGCATTCCTGGTGCCTTTTTTCCAGACACCTTTTGGGGTCATGCTTCCCTCCAGGAGTGGTGTTGTAGATGGCCCCTGCTGTGTTTCTGAGGCATTTGATGCTGTTGAGTGGCTCACTGGGGAGAGATGGATTTTGGGAGGAACAGCTGGGAGCTGGAGCAGGTAGGGAGTGCTGCCTGAGTGGGCAGAAATGGTTTGGTGCCTGTGGTTCTCCCACATTCCAGAGAGCTGGAGCACAGCCTGTGCAGGAACTGCAGGCTGGGGTTGTTGTGCTCCAGCTTCTTGGCCTTAGGGAAGAGAGGCTGCTGTCACACAGGAGCAGAGAGACTGCAGGCCAACCTCTGAGCCGATGTCACAGCTGACAGGTGACAACCTCGTTGTGCAGAGGCAGGTGGGACAGAGCCAGGAGGGAGCCCAGGCAGCCAGGCTGTCCTACAGCCAGGGCTCCCTGCTGGAGAGCAGGCTGTGGCACCCTGCTTGTCACATCCTGCACTCTCTCCAAGCAGCTGGGTGAGCTGGCACCAGGGAAGGAGGGCTGCTTGTCCCACAGCCACCGTGAAAATGGTTCCCAAGAAAGAGCAACCTGGCAGCAGCTCCCTGGGATTTGTGGCTTTGGCAACTTGTCAGTGGTAGGGAGTGAGAAAGAGGTGTGAATGAATTATTCGTCTCCACAAGATTTTTCCCTCCAGGGGATCCAGGCACAATCTTCTTCCTCCTGAGCTTGCCTTGCTGATTTTGTAAATCTGCAGCATGTAGGAAAGGTCACTTAAGTGTCACCTAAAAATATCTGCCAATCGTGGGGATTTGTTCATGCTGGGCCCTTATGGAGTGTCTCTGCCTAGGGATGATTTTTCCTTGATGTGGAGAGTTATGTGGAAGTTATATGCAGACATGGGACTGCTTCTGTCTGGTTCTGGTAATGTGGATGGAAAATAATGTGAAGAAAGAGTAGGAAAAAGCATAATAAAAATCAGGAGAACAGCACTGACCTGGGCAAACATACTTTCTCCAGTCAGGAGAAACTTTAGTTGAGCAAAACAAGCAAAATGCACCTATTGTCTGCTCTTTGCAGTGAGGTGTGCAGCCAGAAAAAAGTGATTTCATCACTGCCACTTCCAAAAATAAAAGGTCAGCAATGAAGTCCCTCCTCAGTCCTGAAAAGCACTTATTTTCCCAATAGTACTTGAGGCTAAGCCCTGTTTATAAGTGTCTTGCAATAATTGTAAATTTTCTTTTTTTTGTTTTTAAAAAAAGTGATTCGGTCACATGGTTCCTGGGTTTGGGATGTGGCAGAGACTGCCCAGCCTTTGGGAAGCTGAGATAAAGTGGTGGGCTCTGGTTGCTCTGCATATTGCCCCTTCCCTCCTTTCCCTAGCAGATACTTTTTGAATTAATACTGATTTTCAGTGGTCAAATACTTAATGGATTAAAGGAAGCAGCAAGGGGAAATCCCAATTTCCAGAGACAGCAGCGCTGTGTGAGAGTAGGGCAAGAAGGGTTTGCTGCTGGAAAATGTCATTGCTCTGTGTGTGGCATTTGGTGACAGAAGAGACAGGAGCCTGGCTAGATGGAGTCATGTTCCCTGTGTCACCCCTGGTGCCAGCAGAGCTGCCAGGGTCAGGGTGGGACCTTGCAGCCCCAGCAGAGCAATCTGGGGATGACAAAAAGCCCAGCTGGAGGGGTGGCTGTGCTGTGAGGATGGATGGCATCCCTGGAGCTGTGCCTGCCCCTCTGTCACAGCGCTCGGCAGACGGGAAGATGCTGAAGGCACGAGCTTCCTACCTCATAAACAATCTTTTATTAAATAATTTAAGTAAAGGAAGAATTCTTGTTTGCAAAGCTGATCTGTCTTGTCTAAACCCTCTTTTTTTATCTTTGAAGCCCAAGTAAGTGTCCAATTTATAGTTTTTTAGTAGATAGGATTTGGGATTCTTATTGATTTGGCAATCTTGGTTTAGCACATTCTGGTCACATTTCTGAAAAAAAAAATCTGCTCAAGAAATGAACATATTTGACAGTGTATTTTTTTTTTAATGTCTGAGACATTTCTGCTTGGAAACTGTGTATTACAATTATCAGAAGGTTATAACTAAAATTTTCCTCAGACTAAATTACTTTGAAAGTCCTGGGTGAGACAATTTTCTTATTTTTCTGGCTTCTGTATTGTCAGTCAAAATATCTCACAAGAGCCAGGAGTTGCCATATTTTTCAGGGGAGGTAGAAATCAGTGGCAAAAAAAAAAATTAATCAGAATTGCTGGTTTCACTTCAAGACATGCCAGCAAACTTTTACTTATTATTTCTGATGTTTGTGTCATGAGATTCTGAATCTGATGAGCAAGAGGTCCCACTTTAAGGCACTGGCGTCTGGAGGGCTCAGGCCTTCAGCAGGCCAAGGTCACATCTTCCTAACTCAAATGTCCCCATCTTCATGAGTGTTTTGGTCGAACAACATCAACACATAAAGACAGGGATGAAGCTAATCTGTGCAGCCAGGAAAGTGCCATGTGTGGGAGCAAGGGCAAGTTTTCTGCAGTGGCTCTAGAAGGTGCAGGTGAGATGTCTTTGTGCAGGAGCAGTGGCTGGTTTTGAGGCACTGAGGGTGTTGTTTGTGTTGTGGCTGTTGTGTGGGAGTGGGACAGGCAGCTGAAGTCTGTTGCACTTGTTAAAGGTAGGGCAGCCTTCTGAAACAAACAGAAATGGTGCAAAGAGATGAATGTAACAGATGACAGGAAAGGAAGAGAAGGAGAAACCAAAAGGAAGAATTAAAACTTTAGGTGCTGTCAGTCTCAACTCTTCTCATGCTGTCCAACACAGGAAACTGCTAAATGCTTTGTTTCCTGGTGCTTGGTGCAGACAGGGTGCACAAGAGGCTGGCAAAGAAATACTTCAGTTATTGTTGCACAGACCGTGACTTCCTCCTTCTGCTGATGGTACAGGGAAAGTGGCCTAAGTTGAGGTACCCAGCTGGGTAATGTGTTTATCCTCAAAAAACATGTTTCCCATAGCTAAAGAACCACTCTAAAAAAATGATCATCACATTAATAGCTGGGCTGTGTTGTGAGAGCACACCTTGTGATGTCTTTTTTCTTTTCACCATCTTCAAATAATATGTGTGACAACTAACCAGGCTGATTAAAAACAGCAAACAGGCTGAAGCTCTTTTCCCTTTTCAGCAAGTAAATGACCAAGAATTTCTACACAGCTTAAAAATAACTTTACAGATGAAATTCTGTAGTGCCTAATTCAGTCATATTTACCCAATCAAATTGTTATACTACTTCTCTCTGTTTAAAGCTGTTCTTAATAAGATGTCAAAACCCTACATTGCAGTGGTGGGTAATGTTAATTCATCAACTGAGGGATATGTGGATGAGGGACCTGATGCCTTGTAAGTGTTGGGGCTGTTTTTTCACATCAATTTTTATTTTTTTGTACAAGAAAGCAAAATATATAGCTATAGAGATAATCAGCAAGTATGAGACTAATATGGTTTTTGACTTTTGAATGTGCATGCTCTGTTGAGAAAGAATTGGCTGCTTTTTGGCCTGGAGTGGAAAGCAGAGGGAGGTGAAGCCCACAGCAGGAGTCATTAATTAGAGGAGATGATAGCGTGAACATGCTGTAGTACACTCAGGTGAGGCTTTGGTACACATTGATTTATACATTATTAAAACAAACTCCTTGGTTACTTTCAGGATTAGTGTGACAATGTATTTTTGTTAAAGCCAGGCACAGGAGGCAGGGAGCATGTTCTGGGGTAGGCAATTAGTTCTCCTTTTCCTAGCCTTGCTGGACCAACTTGATTAACAACTGATTTCCTCACACATTGCTCTGCTTTATGTCTTTGGCATAACTTTTTTGCATTTTTCATCATCACATGAGTAATATGTGAAGGAGAAACTGGTCCTTCCATGACAGAGGAGATTTATTTCAGCAGCTGTTGTGGGATAAATACAAGACACAAAGAGAACTTAATGTCAAGGGGTTTAAACCTTGCTTTCCCTTATAAGTAAACTTGAAATGGTTGCATCTTTGTTATTGTTTGGGAACATCATTTGCCAACTGATGAAAACATTTTTTTCCTGCAGGGGGCCAAAGACAAGCTCTAGACTTTGTATTCTGGGAAGGATCATGATTCTAATCTGCAGACAAAGTCCAAAGTTTAGTTGCAATTCCTTACAACTTGTGAAAATATTGTAAAAATTTTAGCAGTTGCTGTACTGCTTCAGGGCCAGTATGGGGCTAAGTAGGGCTCATGTTAGCAGCAGTTCCTCACCCAGGAGAAGTTTCTTCACCCTGCTGAATAACTTGCAGTGTGTAGCAGACCCAGAATCTGAAGTGTCAGAGGTTTGCAGTGAGCAGTAGGTCAGGGGAGTGGAGGACTCCATGGAGTGAACAGCTGTGACCAGTCTGAGCTGGGACTGTGGAAGGTGTTACATGCCTGGGGCTTGCTGTGAGTTCCCACTCTGATAGTCTTAACAAGTTTTGCCATAATTCAGTTACACCTCGGAAACAGTTAAAGCAATTTAACAGCAAACTTGGCATAATTACTAGTTAATAGCCAGAGCCAGTGCTCCTAAAGTGTAAATTGTTTTGGTATTGATCTAAGCTTACATTGTCAGCATTTTGTAGAGACTGAACTTTAAGTGCTTAATTCAGCTGTATGCAACCATTAATTTTGTTTTTTATCTGCAAACAAACGTGCACATGGTTATTCTATTTTTTCTGCAATAATAAAATCAATTAAACTGTTTTTCCCCAAACATAGATGACCTTTGTAAGCAACACATTTGAAATGCCAACATATGAAAAGAAAATTATGGCAGGATCTTGTGTTTATTAAGAGAAATGGAGGCCTTGATAGCAGGTTAACGCTGTAGCTGCTGACAAGGCCTCCTTTACACTGATTTCCAGGAGTGGAAATTCTGTGGTCAGACCAGTGTTCCACCAGCCTTCCTGCAGTTAAGCTTATGATTTTGTCTCTAAACCTCTTTCAGTGTAGTTTGGTATTTAGTGCTGAAGTTGTTACCTCTTGGTGAACTCCAGTAAAGCCCAGAGAAGGGGAAGTCTGTGCCACCATCAGCTCAGAGGAGTGTGAGCAGAGCCAAAACACACATGAATAATTGGAGACATCTTTGCAGGACTAGTGCTCCATCTCCAGAATGGAGAAACTGCACAGTTAGGAACATTTACATTTACTGGTAGCACTTGGTTGTTTAATCCTTATTAGCTTCTGCCCAGGTGTTTCTGGTTTGCTCTTCACTCGTGGCAGTTCAGTACTCATTCCTTGAATTTAAAGTCCAATGTCTCAAGTATTTATGAAAGTTTACTTTTCCCATCTGCCTCAGAGTGTAGATGATTACAGAAACAAGTTCTTTATCCACGAGTGCATGATTTTATTTTTCTTACTCAACACCCACTCATGTCTCTGTGCATTGTGCCCTGGGTGCTGCAGCCCTGAACATGGTATCAGTGTTGTGGTTTTCTGTGCAGCCAGGACTGGAAATGCAGAACTGTGGGCTTGTAATCTTTTAATTGCTGTTTCATCAGACTGCCTGAATGACAGTGTACTGGCACTTCACATCATTTACAGCATTTATTCCTGTTATCTAGAAGGGCTGATTCATGCTTTTCAAGTCTTTTTTTAGACCTTATGAAGCAGGAAGTGAAACTGATGAAGGACCAGTAAATATAACTAAATATAAATATATATGTAAATATCAAACACAACTTTGGTTGGATCTTTGTTATTAATCAAACGTTCTCAGCCAGAGGTTTAGCTTTCTGAAGAGTATAATTGCAGCATGTGCTGAGTTTTACTAATTCAGAGAATCAGGCATCCTCCAGTGAGTTCAACAGAATTCTGGACATGTTCATATGCATCTGACAAAAGTGTACAGTTTAGTGACTTCATTATTTGTCTTAAATTTACAGAGATATGTTCACATTTCATTAATTGGAAGTATTAGAAAATACCCTAATTTTGAATAAGGACTTAAGAAAATATGCTTACTCAAGAAAACCAACTTTGAAAAACAAAATGGAGCATTCCACACTGTAGTAAAATTACATCAGTAAATAAAATTGTAGGAAAACAGATTAATGTAAAGTGGCAACAGTAATGGTGTTACACTTCATCTTGAAATGATGTACTACCTTGTCAGCAAAGAAAATTCTTAGTTCTTGTCTGCTAAGGGCTCTAACAAGCAATAAAAGAGAAGGCTTTGCTTCATTTACCCCTAGAAGTTGATTCCAATTCAAAAGTTATTTGAGTTAATGATGTATGACCAGAAGGGTATAATACAGATTTAGCCGACACGAAGGTCTTGTACCTGATGTATGGCACAGTATGCATCCCCCACCAGTCCTGATGCCTGTAGGTGCCATGTCCTGAGGTTTCCTGAAGTTTCCTGAAGTTTCTCAGGAAATGGGTTTACATGGTAGGGTCATCTGGACAATGAGCACTTCAGCAAATGCTCTTATAATCTCTTTCCTCTCTTCTCCCTTTGAAATTTTGCTTTGGAGACACATTTCCATTCCATTCTTAATTATGAGTGTGCTCACACATTGCTTCCCCCATTCTCTAGGGCGTGCTCCAGGGGTTCTGAGCCTCCTGCCATCACAGCTTTTGATGTACAGTTCCGTTTCAAGGGATGGTAACTGATAAGAATAGATTGTGTACCGCAGAACAAAATATGCAGCTTAGTCAAGATGAAGCTGCCCATTGACTTTTAGCAACTGTGTTGGACCCAAGTTGTGCAGTCTCATATTGGAGAGCGTGGAAGTGATGTATTCCTAGCAGAGGGCTAGGAGGAGCTGTTTGTTGAGCTTTTTCAGGTTTTGTACAGGAAAAGGGAAAAAAATCCTGCTAGTGGAGTGCATTTCCTTGCTGCATTGTGCTCAATTTTCAGGCCAAGGATAGACATGTGGTGCAACACCTGACTCCCCTGTTTGGAGTTAGATATCATCAAAACACGGATGGAAGGAATTCAAGAAACATATTGCGACCTGTTTTGCATGCTCACAGATCTTTGTGATCAGGTTTGTTGCAGGGAAGTTTTTGCAGTATGGTTCTATTCACTTGGTTTCCAGATGAGGTATTTTCAGTGATTGATTATGATCTTGCAAAACATATTTCATTCTCAGACACATTTTGAAAAGCATTTTCTCTTCCTGGGGATGATACTTTGCAAAATGTATGCATTCACAGCTTTCTCCCTCCTCCCCCTGCATGGAGTTTCTAACAACCTAGAATTAAGGTGGGAGAGATGAGTAACACAGAATTGAAAATATCATCATGGTTCTTGCATATGCAACAACAGCTTTGGAAATGCTAGCTGATAAGTTTTCTTCAGATTTGCATGTAAAAGCACTCAACTTTGTCTTCCCACTTCCTAGTGTGGAATTAAATACATTTCTCTCCATGACAATCAGATTCTACCTCTGCAAAAATGATGAGAAGAAACCTGTTATTGTATGATGTATGGTCATTTAAGATGCTCTAATTCTTTCAAGGGTTCATTTATCTCTCTAAAGTGGTAATGGTGATAATTCCATTTACAGCAGTCATGCCTTATTACCAGGAGGATCAGCCCATTCCAGCAGCCGACCTGGGCCTTGGTACAGGCTCTGCTCCCACCTTGCTGCTGACTTCCTCTATGACCTTCAGCAAGCCCCCAGCCTTTCCTGGGACTGCCAGAAATCTCCCCAGTACCAAGGGTAATGATACTGAAATATCTTTGTAATAGGATAGGAGGTCCTTGGCAGTAATCGACTTGCAGTGCATACCTTGCCATGTATACTAAAAGCTCTTCTTTTATTTTAATGCTGCTCCCAAGAGAATATTAAGTGGACAGGGTGACATTTTCTGTAACACAAAGTTCTGGTCTGATTCCACTCTTGTAAAAGTTTATGAGAGCTTTGACTTCACTGTCCTGTGAATCATTCATTGTGCTAAGCTCTGACAGCCATTCCAGAAGATGGTACTACACCTTTTTCTGATTTCCTTTTTTCTCATATTACATAAGTGCTTTTTAATCTGAATTGGAAGAAACAAGTGGAACTTCAGGGGATGGTTTTGTGTTTTCAAGTCATACATGTTTTAGGTGCAGAATGTCTGAAAGACCATTTATTTTTTTCCAGTGATGACATAATGTTTGTCTCAAGATGGTGTAAGTTCTAGCACACCTGGTTGGAAAGAAAGCTGTTGACAAGACCTTATTTAAAATGATTCTGTCAGTCCAGGGTGGTTTTCAAAATCCAGTGGTCCAAACTAAAGCCCATTTTTAATCATAAAAAGAGATTGAAGAAGGGAATGTCATTTTTTATGTGCTTTTATGGCATCATTCACAGTGGGACTCAGGCTGGGTTGAATTCTGCTCACAACTGCAATAGCAGTGTTTTAAATCAATAGCAATGGCATTGGAGTCACAGTGATCTAAGGATGAAAAAAATATGATATTCACACAGTGAAGTTTTATCTTTTGTTCAGCCAGTGCAACCAGATAAAGCAGGTAAACTCTCAGGCAACAGTGGTAATTGTAAAATCATAATGTTTGTAGTAAATGTTAACATTAATAAAAAATATTGCATGTTTCTTTGCAATACAAAGTTAGAAAGGCTTTATACCAAATATAAAATAATTGCTAAGCAAAAATTGCACCATGTTTGAATCACTACAAAAGGCCTTAGCACTAATAATCTATTACTGATTTTTATGAAATACAGTTATTATAACAATAATTTTGGTTATAGGCTGAATTATAATCACTTGTACATGGACTGCAACTATGCTCATGCCAATATATTGGTCTAATAGTTTAATTTTCTGCTTTAGAGAAGTACCAGGAAAAGCATAAAAATGTGTACCATAAATTAATATTAATCAAATGAATTTCAGAATACTATTACAGCAGTTGGTTAAAAACATTTCTTACAGCAAATTCTGGTTCCCCAGACACATCTCGGATGTGTCCTATGATTTGGGACCAAATACTGCTGTTTTTGGGAATAGCTGCCTGCTCAGTATCTTGTGGCAGAAGAGGGGCTGATCTGGCTCCTGGGCAATCCACCACACCAGTCCCTTCTTCCCCTGGATGAAAGCTTGTCAGGAGAAGCATGAGGGACTCCCCAGAGGGAAATACTGGATTTTGGGGTTAGCCCCTCCTGTGTTTGGGTACAGAGTACAGAAACCCTGGCACACTAAACTGGGCTGGGCATGGATCTTACAGACAGCAGTTCCATGGCAAACAACTGGTTACTGAGAGCACGTTGAGCTTCCTCAGATTTGTTCTTTTCCGCAAGCTAAAAAAAGGGCATGCTGTCTAATTATGCCAGTTATTTTTAGCTGGTTGCATGCTGTTCTGGTCGTTGTTGTGGAATATTCAGAACAGGAACTCCACTTTTCCTGTCTATCATCCCTTAAAGACTTTCCACAAGCAAAGGTTTTCTCCATTTGTACCTATTTTAAAAAACTCATCTCAGCAGCTGTCAGAGGTTTTATGGAGAGAGAAAGGTCTCTAAACCTACTGATAGCACAGGGCCACCTTTCTTTGCTGATCTGTGCCTGGGACTGCTCAGTGATGAACAGTGTGGTGGTTCCAGGGGCAGGTGTGAGCTCTGGGGATTTTTTCATAACATCCTGCCACAATTTTATTTTGCTTAGTGGTACAAATAATGCTATCATGAAATATTAGTGTGTGTTCTATCACTGCATGTCATTGCAATTATTCAGGTGTTTTTAAGCTCGTTGCAGAAGAACTCAGTCAAGCACAGCTGTAAATAAAGAGACAAAACACTGGTTAAGAATGACTTAGGCCCTGGGGAAGATTCTGGGTCCCTCCTAAGCAGTGCAGATTCCTTTGGAGCTGCTGCACTGAAAGGAAGTGGCCGACTTTAGCCAGGCAGCCCCAAGGTGGAGCAGAAGGATTGAAAAACTTTGCCAACACGTATAGAAGCTGCTGTTCCAATAATATATGCATGAATGCAATCTGGGCAGCCTGAGGGACATCTAGGACTCTGAAACACCAAGCTACAATAAACAGGGAAGCAAGAAGCGTGGAAGCCTCTCTTGGAGCATGGGTGACAACATTTTGCCAAACTTTGCACTGTTGTTTGAGCTTTGCAGGGAGGAGAGGTCAGGCCTGTCAAGGGCTCTGGTGCCTGGCTCAAGGCCACCAGGCTGATGGGAGCTCCTGCCTTGTCTGCTCAGTCAATGTCTGCATCCTCAGATAACTAAAAGTGATTTTTAGTTTGGCCTCCAAGAACAGAGCGAAAAAGGAGAATAAAGGATATATTTCTTTTGTGAGCATTGTCATACCCTCCTTACAGGTCTGACCCCTCAGGTTGTCTGTGCCTTTGTCTTAACTGTGTGGTTTTTTTCCTAGAGGAGGCACTCACTGCTTCCCTCCTAGAGTAGCAAAGCACACACTTTATTTGTAAATTCTTTTTCCCCCCTACTCTTTTTTGTAAAAGTTGTTTCAAAGCAACTTGTAATTTTATGTCCCAAGATTTTATCATTATTTTGTATTTGAAATATTTTGGCTTACTAATAGCCATCATGTTCTTCCAGGCAGAACTTCCCAGGTGACAGTAGAATTTTTGAAAAAATTCCCTTTCTGCTTTAATAGTTTTTAACATGTTACTTTCAATGTATTTCAAATTCTTTTGTGCTGTTCATATCTTGATTGGATATGGGCAGGGGAATTGCGTACTGATTTCCATATTGCTCTCACTGCACTGATTTAAAACATCCTGGTATTTAGGTGACTTTCCCTTTTTGTTGTATGTTGGAGATATTTAATAGGAGAAAACCTAAGTGGCAAGGTGATGGATTTGTTACTCCATGCATTTTTTAATAGGAAGGAAATTTCTAATCCCTTTTAGGTTTGGTTATTTTTTTCTTGACCCTGTTCTTTTGCTTAGAAATAAGCTTGGAAAAGAAATCAGTGTTTGAATGTGCTGATGGTCCATGATTAGAGCTGCACTTCTAAGAGCTGAGATCCAACTTAGCACTAAACAAAGGACACAAGGGCTTCCAAAAGCATTTGGCATCCACAGCTCTGGTGGAAATCTGAGCTGGTGCATTTGCAAGTTAAACTTTTTAAATGCTCTGTCACTGTTGTCAGCATTTCATTATTCAGTGATGAATTAGCCGAGTAGAAACATTAACTTTTCTCTGGGATGCAAATTTTCTGTTGCTATTTTTTCCTACCTATTTTTGAGACATTTATTTTTATAAAAAAAGCCTGAAGTGATGATGATGGAAAAAAACAGTTTCTTTCATTTATTTCTCCTTTTCCTAGGATGAATCCTGCTCTGTAATGTTAATGTGAATGAAGCCATTCAAATTTTAATTCTCTAGCTTGGTGCAACCTTTCAGGGGGACAGTTTTAACTTGACATTGTATTAATTCCTGGGGAAACCATCCAAAAATCTGCTTTGGCTGTCATTTCATCCACTCATGTCTTCCACTCTCCATGACAATCAGTTTTCCAATTACTAACACTTTGAACAGAAATACCATTATTTATCTAGCAGGCTTTCATTGCCTGCTGCTGTCCTGGTTGCATAATTAGGCATAACTTTTTTCCTTAACTTGCAAGTGCCTCCCCAAAAAGTAGATTAGAAAGAAATGGAGTCTAGGAAAGGGAAGAAATTGAAAGTATTTGACAGTGTTTCTCTGAAGCTTCATTCTTTTTCCTAGCAAATATTAAGGGGAGATGCTGTAGGCACCCTTCAAAGCAGGGTGACATACCTTCTGCTGGGAGAGGGATTTTGTTCCTCACTGGAAGTTCAAAGGTGTCTTTACATGTGTAAAAGATGTGAAGTTGCAGGGAAAAGACAAACAGGTCAGCACTTTTTAAAGGGGAAAAAAAAGTATTTTTTTGTCACTTAAAAGAGGAGCTAAGGTGCATCTCACCCATAGGTGAGCAGCAGTAAGCAGCCACAGCTGGTCACTCATCCCTTGGGGTAATCAAATACAACACTGGTCCTTAGTCTTAATTGAGAAAGTGGCTTCAAGTAAAATTAATAATATGATAATTTATTTTACTGACAAGGAAAATCTTCACACAACTCCAGATGTACACACTTAAAAATAATGCTCTCTGCAAATTAAACAAGGTTAGCATTGGCAGTGCAGTTCTCCAGTATCAGATGGCAGCATCCAAAATACTGTAAAAATTTCCATTAATTTTCTCTGGTTTTGCTTTGCAATCAATATGAATCAGTAAGAAATATGTTGTTGGAATGTAAAAAGCAAAAGTATAATTTATTATTGATTATTCTAACATATCCAGATACAAAAGAAAACAGTGCTTCAAATGCCAAAACAGGGAGGAAAGGAAGTTAAAGAGCATGATCAATTTATTGAATTCCAAAAGTTTGTGGCTTGTTTTGAAAAAAATTCACCATGAGTTTCCAGTGATTTGATTAATGGAATTCTACCTCGATCCTCTCTGAACAGTGTTACAAAGAAGGCAGAATTTAGAGTAAATGGAAAAGCCTGTCCCACATGAAGATGAGAGACCCCAGTCCTAACTCTGTTAGATTGGCTCAGTAAGAGAAGAGTTAAAGGCTAACTGAATTAGTCTGTGCAAGAAAGTTCTATACAAACTCTTCCAAAACCTTTTTCCATCAAGATGTACCACCTAGGTCAATAACTCATTTGATTACTCTGTGTTGCATGCTCTGGGTTACAAAAACCAGTTTAAACTCAAGGAACTGTCTGGTCTCATTCTGTCTCTCCTGATTTCAGCCTTGAAGCATCACTTTGAGTTCTGGATTTTTTTCAATACTAGGACAAAGTTGAAGAGGTCTTTCAAATGTGTACTTGGAGGTATAAAGATACAAATCTGGGTAAATGTGGGAAGTTTTGCCATTTAACCAACCATTAAGATCTCTCACTTCTGTTTTCTTTGCTGAGGATTAAATTCTTTAATTTTGGGAGTAATGCTGTAGAAAGAAGGCAGAGGTGCTGCATCCTGGCTCCCCACTGCTCCTTGGTGCTCACATATTGTCATTTTTCACCCTCAGCCAGGGCAGTGCAGTGAGAACAAGCTCCAGGATCTTGCATCTTTTATCTTGGTATTTGTGTGTGTTTTCACCTGTAAAAACAGTGGACTTTAGTTGTCTGAGCCAGGTTTGTGTCTGGCTTGTTTTTATTTGAGAGAGCAGTCCCTGCTCGTGTGGGGAGCAAAATGCAAAAGGAGCCTGAGCTCCTCTGTAGCAGACCTGAAACACTGAAAGTCCTGTAGGTAGCCTGGGCTTGCCCAAACTGTCACTGTGGTTTTAAGGACATCTGATGGCAAAATTGCAAATTCTATTTTGGAAATAAATCTCATGTGGTAGTAAAGTGCTTTGATGAGGTAGTGTAAGTAACAGAGTCAACACATTTGGGATAGTGCAACTCTTGAGATTTAATTTCATAAGAAAGAAATCCTATCCAAAATGTGAGAGTGACTCTGAGGGGCCAGCACTTACGGTAATATATATATAGCTCAGTGTTGGCAAAGTAAGCTAAGGATTGCAAAATGCATTTGATTTGGCTGTTCTTGGAGATATTCAGTGTTAAATTATCTAAGTGTTAAGATTGTGATCTGGTCTTTTCTTGTCAGAGTGCAGCATCTAGTTGTTTTTTTACATGTTTTAGGGGAAATATATAAAAGCTGGAAAGAGGTATTTAGAGTTAAAAGATGTTTTCCAGCATATGTCTATGGAAATTGCTAAGAATAAATGGTAAAGCTTCTCAAACCCAGCACTCTCCTCTTCCAGCCCTGCAGAAGACTCAAAGTTTAAATCTTATCAGTGTGATACAGCTTATGCTCAGAGCTGCTGCATTTCAGGAAGGGGTTCTGGGAGCAATTGTGAATGAGATGTAGAATCTGTATATTTTCTTTCTTTTTATAGAATGATTTGCTAAGTTTATTGGTTCTTCTCCAAGTACTGGCTCTGGTTTATGTGTGGATTAAGGCTGTGCTGGTTGACCTGCCCTATATCTTTGTCTTCTCAGCTGTGACTGCAGAAAGTGGCCCTAAGGCACAAGTCCCACAAATGATCAGAGAAGCCTTGTGTTTGAACTTTCAAATCCTCTCATAATTGGAATTTGTCCCTAATAATAAATGACACTAAAAACACCAGAATGTGTGAAAAAAATCTTTGCCATTTTGAAATATCATCATCTGCTCTTTGCTGGTATATAATTTAATTCATGAAACTGCTTCATTAATCCAACAGACTCATTCAGAGAGACATTTGATCACATGCATTGAGTCATAATGTCATCCTAACTACTTCTGAAATCATCTGAAAATCTATTCCTGTCACAGAAGCAGTAACGAGACTGTAAATTTGAAATAGAAAGGTAGATAACTGGATCGATGATTTGTTAATGATGATATTGAACAAGTCCCTTACTCTTGATCCCCAACAAAATTTTAAAAGACTAGTGTGGGCAGGGTGTCCAACACTGACAAGGTGCCAACACAGAGCTTGTGTGCAGGGATAATGATCCTGCTTGTAGGGCTCTAAGCAACCATGCCAGGGAGCAAAGCTTTTGGCACAGCTGGCTGTGGTGGAAACCCGTCTGTATTTCTCCCTGCACAGCTTTGGCTTTTGTTAGATGAGAGGCAGCAATTGTTCCTGACTGCTGCTTTTCAATAAGCTGTGCAGGAGTTATGAGTGGCAAACCCAGAGCACCAATCAGTCCAGCCTTTTGGTTCTTGCTCTGGGCCAAGCCAGCTCTGTACTGCAGAGCAGCTGCAGAGTTGTGAGATGTGGCCCAGGGCTGCTTTGTGCATTGCTTGTGATGTTAATGACAGTGGCAGCATCAGCCTGGCACATTCTGCTGCTTTGTGGCTTGTGCCCAGGCACTGGCAGAGGCTCTGCAGTGCATGCCTGTCACCTTGGCTGGGCCAGGAGCTGCTCCCACCCCTGCTCTGTGGTGTGGGACCCTCTGCAGGCCCATCAGATGCTGCTGCTTTGAGGCCTGACAGGGAGCAAATTTCTAAATCTCAGCCCAGTATCTGCTACACAGATGTCTGGGGAAAAAAGGCCTGATTGTAAGTTTTTTTTGGGTACCGTGACTCAGGTATGCAAACCTGGGTGTTGATTGCAGATGTGGCTGAGTGGCAAATATCTCACCTGGTGTTTCACCCCATCTACCTCTTGCAATAAATGTTATTCTTTGCAGGATGATATTTAGCTTTAAGCACAGGAAGCTGCTTCCTTGAGCAGCAAATTTCCTGCAGATGGGCAGCCAGGAGCCCATCACCTCTCTTCTCCTGGCAATCCATTGCTGTGCTTGCTGCTGCAGAGGAGGGCAGGGGAGCAGCTCATGGCAAGGTGTTCCCACCCTGATGTGCCACAAGGGTGGGAGCAATTCCCTGGCAGTAAATTCCTTATTTGAGAAGGGGAAAATATCTCAAAAATTTGCTTATGCTTCTCCAAATTCCTGAGCTGGGTCTAGCAAATTAGATATGTGGAACTCATTGCTCTGTCTCAAAAATGAGATTACAATCACCTATTACAAAAGATGACTTTCAATTTCAGATGGCCTTAAACTCCTTCAGCCTCTGGGCATGTGCTAACTAATGCCACTGTTTAGCAGCCCTGTTTGCAATATATATTTTGTAAATTATTTCTACCTAGATTTCCCCAAACAAATTTAGTTTGCTGTTAAATGAGTCTCAGATACAGTCCCAGGCTTTGCTTTCAACAAGCAGTTGTCTGAACAAAGCATAGTGCTTATAAATATTTGCTGAAAGCAAACAGCTGGGGCAAAATTCTGGGTTTTAAGTGGCTGAAATGGCTCTGAATATATTTTTTCTTTGCTCCCTGTGATTATTCATCACTCTTCATCTTAAAAGGAGAATGAAGCTGAAATTATATGCAGAGCTGCTAAGTAAGAAAAACAAAGGCTTTATTAGAGAAACTGGGTGTTGCATGTCTTTAGGTCAGATCCCCTTTACTGCTTGTATTTATTTTTTCACTGAAACAGTAATTTCAGGAAATGCATCTTGCTCATCCTGTGTGCAAGCTTGTGTGGTTTTTTTCCCCTAGTATTACTGTCATAACAATTTACTGATGAGCTAATATCAGAATCCATGGACTTTTGATCTTTTATGTGGAATCAAAGATAAATTGGTACATTATCTCATACCCCTGTCACTGATGTCAGAATCCAGTAGTTACTAATCACTAAAGGTTGGCTGACATTTACCCTGGAGTTTCCACAGCTATTCAAGTGCTGTGGCATCAGAAGGGGACTTTTGCTGAAGTGACAGCTGCTGTCTGCTGCACACAGCTGATCCCATCTTGATTTCCAGCTCATTCTGACCCTGCCTACAACAAGACAGGCATTGCCTGGATAATGCAGTGGGTAAATGTACAGTGAGGGAACATATGATATTGGGGATTTGACCTCAGCCAGCTGCTTTTATTGCCAAAGGATAAGATTTGCCTTAATTTATGAATTTAGAAATTGGTCTACCAATTTCTTTTAACACACTGTCTGGTTTCTTCAAGGGAATAGAATATTAATAAGGAGAAATGACTGTGCCATGAACCATCTAGAGTTTCATCAAAACCTCTGTGAAAGCAGTCATGTGATGATAAAGTTTGGGCACTAAATTGCAGAGTGTATGTTTTAAAAAAAATAGTTGTACCAGTGCCAAGAGAAATTTCCCAAATGTCAAACCTTTCCAGTGTGTAGCAGATGCAGGTATGGATGTGATGAGTTTCTCAGTATTCTGGAGAAGGTGTGAAATGGCCTCTTGAAAAGCCTTGAGTTTTCAAAGCCATTATTCCACATACTGCCAGTGCCAGAGCCAATGAACAGCTGACATGGGTGGGGTGCATGAAATGCATGTGATATGTGATGCTCTCTATAGCTTTTGAAGAGGAGGAGATGGTTCCAGTCTAAACTTTTGGGTATCCTGCATTCCTTGGGAAATATAAGTAATTACAGTATCTAGTTTTAAATTACTTTTGTATCTGCAAATACTTCCTGAGATGATAAAATGCAAGCAAAGAGTCTACAATTAAATTAGGTAGTAAATTACTTCCTATTAATTAGATATTGTCCAGATCTCCTTTCCACTTTTGCTGGCTCCTGTATATATTTTCCTGTTTAAATACTTAAGCTAGTTGATCTGTTGTTGGAAATGCTATTCTTTTGTACATGGATAATTAAAAGTATGTCATCACCACATTCTTGTTTATTTAGTTGATGTCTCTTAAAGTCTGGTCTCTGCTTTGCATCCCTCCCTTTACCCAGTGGAGTAAACTACAGGTCCCCTCTTGAATGACAAACGTGTGTGGGCCAGGTAATGGAAGGAAAGGAAACGGTTTTCAGAAGAATAACACTCAGTTCTAAATTTTTAGGCAATAAATCTTAATAACACCAAAGCAACTTTAGATATGAAATAAAATTCCTATTAAATTTTTATGCAATAAATCTTGAGAGTAACAAGATAAAATTCAAGTTCAGGTGCTGCAGGAGCCCCAAGGCATATGGGAAGCCTTGCAAATATCTGCTGCAGGATGTCCTGGTGAGGTCCATTTGTTCAGCCCACCCTTTGGAAACAGAAGGTATTTTTCCAGTGAATGAAAAAATACCAGTCTTTGTTCTGCCCTCATCTGGAACTGTAAAAATGTGTTTGCAAAGGAAAATGCTGGATATTTTAAGTATGTTCTGCCTTTTCTCAAAGGTAATCAGAATTGGCAGGTTTTCACAACATAGATCATGTAGTTTCTATAAATCAGTACTCTTTATATTGTTTGTTTATATGTTGTTGTTTTTTTTCTTTAATGAAACTGCTACAATTTAGGCTGTTCCCTGTTATTTATACCCATCACTAAAAGGCATTATTGCAGAATATCTGTTTCTAGAATATCTATCTGATTTCTGTTTTAAAAAAATGGTACCTTGCCAGTGCCACCAGTCCCCAACATAGATTCTTAGTCATGCTGCTGCATTTCAGCCTTGGCAGTTTGAAACAAGCCAGTGCAATCAGAAATACTAAATTGCTAGGATTATAACAAAAGTGAATAAATGCTTTGAGTATTTGTCCAACATAAAACTGTTAAGATAAATTTTATTATTATTGCATATTATACCTATATTTAAGCTTCCTGAAATGAGTATTTAAACTAGAATTTTTCTTTCCAATATTAAATAGTCTGAGGAAAATGGCCTGGTAAGGTTAGATAATATATCCTAGCTATAGAACTTGAGCCCAATAGGCTTCATCAAATTATAGTAAATGATGAAGTATAAACTAAAAGAAAACAATTTTGCTTGAGTGATTGGAGCCTATATAAAAGAAGAAAGCAGGAAAGATTACTTTCATAAGATTGGTTTGAAACAACATAAAGCAAGCTAAAATTTCTGGGTTACAAGCACATGGGGAGATCATGGGACCGTGGAAGGCTGAAGATGCAACCTTGTGTGTGTAATGCAGAATTTATAATTAATGTAAAAATGGTTTGCATCCCCTTTAGCTGCCCTTGTTATACAAATAAGATAAAAATAAATTGTACATGGCTTAAACTCTTCATTGTCAGGATAAACATTTCTTGGAGCTGTTTAAAGCTCCAATCTAAAAGTATATTGTCATGGGGCTTGAGCATAAATTGGCAAAATCCATTCATGTGATTAAATTCTAAGTCTAAAGCTGCCTCATAAATAGAATGCCTTGTGGAGGAAGCCAGTAAGAATGGAAATGGTTTGTTTTATATTAAAGATATAATAGATAAGAAGTCATAGATCTCTGGGTAGGGAGCACAGAAGCTAAATCACAGTGATTATTTTTTTATTGGAATACACACCACATGGTTTTATGCAGAGTCCTTGTTTAAGAGCACCCTCCTTGCACAAAGAGGTGAGAATTTTAATATAGTTGTGTGTACAGATGTTCCAGATAGAGCTTATTGTTAGCAGCTGCAGATTGGCAGAATGTGTCACCTTGCAGTAACCCTGGAAATTAAACTGTGCAAGGACTTGTCCTGTGCATCTGTGGTACCTGCAGTATCCAAGGGCTGGTCCTTTACCAGCTCACAAACTGAACTTCTGAAGAAGTTCAAAATACTCTTTTGCATCAGAAAAGCTCTGCCTTAAACATGTTACGGTTATTTGTAATTCTCAAGGATAAACTATATATCTGGTCTTTTGAAATGCTGCTGTGCCTAGTCGGTGATTCCTTGAACTAATTCTGTTGTAATTAATGAAGACACCATCTAATCCCTTTTTACCACACTCTTCAAGCTGGCTCCTTTCTTCTGTGCCACCAAATCAGACAGCTGGAGCCATTCACATTGTAACTTTTAAAGGAGATAAACATAACCAGAGTCCAGTGGCAAAGTTGCACAGATTAAATGTAAAAATGCCCTTCTGTTGGGGAGCCAGGTGGCAGCAAGAGGGAGATGCACAGGAGTTCCACAGGTGGGGTGCTAAGGGGAAAGGGTGTTCAGCCTTTGCTGAGCTCCTCTGTAACCAAGAACAAAAAGGGGGGAAATTACTCATCTGCTGCCATGATCTAATCCTAGAATAGACAGGCTATACAAGAGATTCTGTTTTTGAGAAAGATTCCTTTAATTAAATTTGGGTGCATGCTGGGGTCAGGGTTTGGGCTCTCGTCACTTATTTTTTGAAGCATCTGCAGAGAAAAGCAACACGTGCTCCACTGTGCTATTCTGAACTTGCTGGCTTTGCTCTCAGGCTAATGAGACTGTCACATGAGGCTACATTCCAAATTATAAGAGTTATTTGGATGAAACAGTACCAGAATGTACGAGAAAAAAGAGTTGTATTCTATTTTTAATGTAAAAGGGAAAAAATTACCTGACTAGATCCAGAAGCATCTGCTGCTTCCAGGTTATTGCAGTCACAACCCTCTGGGCTTTGTGGCAGAGAAATGGGCCTCAATGCAATTAGAAGATACTCTTGGGATCTGAAAACCTGGCACTTTCTAGACCCTTTACCTGGTGGACTTTGAAGCTCACACTTTCTGGAGTGTTTTTTTCAAATACCTGCCAGGCTCTCTGGGCATGCAGCACATTCCTGAAATAATATCTGGTTATTCAGATGTTATCAGAAATAACCATTGTGGTACTGGGTGCTGCCTGGATGGCAGCAGTGATGCTTCCAACCCCTTTACAACTGGCTCATATTTGGGATATATGGTACAGTGAAAAGATAGAGATTTCTCAGCAATCACTGGCCTGAGAACTTAGATAAATGTGTTTGAACATGTTTTGCTTGTTAGATAGAATGTAGGGAACTGCAAGTAGACTGGGTTTTTAGGTAAGGAATTTTGAGACTATTGATATTTGAACTTTTATTCTGACTAATAGAGGAGTATGGCTATTTGTCTGTGTTTCCCAAGATCACAAACTCACTCTTGCAGACATTGGGGAAAACATTTGTTAGCTAGCATGGCAGTAATTTTGAGGAAAATTGTTTTATTACTGGTTTTAGAGTATGGCAAGGAATTGCCAAAAGTTGGAAGCCTGGCTGCTCTTGGACAAACTGACATCAGGAACCTGGGGGCTGACTTTACTGACTTTAGTTTCCCATAGAAAAGGGCCATTGTTTGTGTGCACTTCACTCTGCCTGGCACTGGGCTCCTGCCTGCTAATTTTGCAAAAAAAATTCCAAACAGATGAGGATTTCTTCCAGATGCGAGCCCAGGAAGTTCTGAGACTCCCTTGCAAACATTTTCTCTGCTAAAGAGACATTGGCACTCCTTGACCTCTCTCATAGTCAGGAACCTTCTGGAGCTCTGCCTGTTACGAATTTATGCTTTGAAAGTGCAGAGCAGTCAGTGGGTGTGGGCCATTACAGGCAGTGATTAATGCTCACCTGCTTTTTTTAAGCCTTTTTGCTTCTGAACTTTCAGCTTGCACGCAAGTTTTCTGTGTAACCTTTTCTCAGCATCCTTGAGGGCTAGAAACTGGTAGGGAAGGAACTGAGTTTCTCAACTAATCACTTCAGTCTTGGGAAAAAATTTCAACAACTGCCTCAAACATTGTAGGACTCCAGATAATACTTAAATAACTGAGATGAGATGTTCTAGGAAAGGAATTGCAATGACAGAGATCAATATGGTAAAATTGGAAACAGTGGTGTACTTGGAGCTGTATTAGCCTCAACATATGCAAATATATTTCCAAGCACCAAATTGTATTTTAGGTCAAAGGATATTTAAATGGAAGAAAATTAACATCTTCAAGTTTTAACATCAGTTAATAATTTCTGACAACAGATATGTCTCTTTCTCTGCAAATAGGAAGTATTTTTGGTCATCCACTGTGCTGCTGAATACTGACAAATATTATTGCAAATGTAATAAGTAAACTGTATTTTAAATTATAAGGATGCTCTTGCATTTAAACCTTTTTTTTTTTTTTTTTTTTTTTTTTTTTTTTTTTTTTTTTTTTTTTTTTTTTTTTTTTGTGATGATGTCCACTTGGAAATCAGTTCTCAAAACTCTGGTACCCAAAATTCAAATGTTTCTGCGGGCAGAAGTCATAGAAAAGAGTTGCTTCTAAAAGAAAATAACTTTGGGAACTCCTTTTATTTGTCACAATCTCTTCAGCAAGCAGAAAAATCTTCTGTGAATATTAGAGGTGTTCTGTGTGGCCATGGAGTTTTGGGGGACTTAGGGGAGTGCTGTGCTTGCAGGACAGCTGGGGCTCCCTCACAGCTGTTGGGAGCCAGAAGATTTTGTGAACGCATCCTGCTCACGTGTGTGCAGTGCCTGCAGGAGGGTCCTGTGCCTGCTGGGCTGTGCTGGGGACATGGGGGCCCTCATGCTCTGCTGAGGGGCCCTCATGCCCTGCTGGCTGTGCAACCTGCCTGCAGAGCAGAGACCCCAGACAGGCACGGGGTGGAGAATTCTCTTGTGCCAGCGTGGCCAGGGAAGGGGGTTTGAGCACAGCCCTTTGTCTCCTTGCCTTTGGGAGTAGGGGCTGATGGAATGTTCATTCCTGCAGACAGCCCAGCACTCCAGCCTGCAGCACCACTGCTCATAGTGCCTCTTGCCATGTTTTATTAAAGCAGCAACTTGGGAAAGAGCTCCTCTGATAGAAAGGAAAGGTGTTTAATTCTGGAGAATACATTTAATAAGTTTCCCTTTCATTAAACTGGAATAGAATTCACTCTTGTATTGATGCCAGGCACCACATTTTCTTAAGAGTAAGGCATTTTATGCATGGGGAAAAGTTTGTGTTTGGCAAGTTTTGTTTTTATGAAACTTTAATTGCTTCTTGTATAAAAAGTTTTATAGAGGAAATAGAAGGATTTAAAAGGAACAGGTCTCTGGAAGGCTGAGACACCACTGATCAGCCAAGGGAAGGCAGAATGAATTTGGGTAGAAGCACTGAGCACCAAGTAGTAAATTCTGCATTCTCTTGCTTTGGAGTCAGTCGTGTTCCAGCTGACCTGAGTGGAGCCTCTGGGGTTTGAGGGTCAGTGCTGGGTCCCTGTGCTGCCTCACCCTGCGCCTGCATCTTGGTGCTGGAAACTGCTTTGCCTGAGAGACCTCTGCCTGTTAAAAAGCAGTTCACCTGCTTCTTTAATGATGAGTTTCTTGGTGTCAGATCTACCAGCACAACATTTCACTGCCCAGACTGTTTATCCTTACATGATGTTTCTATAGAGAGGTTGCCTGTAGCAACACCAATAGCAAAAAGCCTTCCAAGGAGTTTACTCTTTGGATCTAACAGAAATATTCAAGGATTTCAGTAAAAGGTTATTATTTAACCAGAGGTTATTGATGTTTTTATGTGACAGAATATACTGAACTTGAAACAACCATCTTTTCTTTTGAATGAGAATTTTGGCCTCATAAATAATTTGGGAAAAAGAAATCCTTCTCAAACAGAAGCCAAGAAGAATTACAGACTGTTTTCAAAGGGTTTTTTGTGTTTTACAGCGAGGATAAAAGTTCTTCCCTTTTAGAGGTTCTGTTTATTATTAGGATAGTAATGGCTTATTTAAAAATTTCTATACAGTTGTGTTCTGTCATGCATTCAGGTCCATTTTTTGCAAACAGGTACTTGGTACTTATTATGTAGACAAAGACACATCTTAAGACTTTGGAGAGCGATGCAAAAATATGAGGAACATCCAAAATAGGAGCAGGAGAAACAGGTGCCACTAACACCTGATAGAGGAAAACAGAGTGGCTAAAAGAGTGCTGTGAAAAACACACATGCTCTGCATTGCCTGATTAAGTGAGTTTGGAATGAAAACACTGCAGAGTTTTGTAAGGATTGATGCTGCTTTTTGCTGTATTTTCCAACACCTCTTTCATCAAATTAATAGTTGGAGCTTTACCTAATATTTTTCTTCAGGGAAAAAAAATCCCCAAAACAATAACCAGCAGCCACCCTTGCATGCAGCTCTTGGGAAAAGAATGCCTCATGCTGAAAATGCAAGGGGGTCACCAGAGGGAGCAGAGGCAGCCTGGAGGGAAATGTTATAAGCTCAATTAATCCACAAGTGGCATGAGTTTGGCAGTCTGTGATTTCACAGGTCTGGTTTCAGGTACCTAAGGCCACCCCATGGCTTTGTGCATCTGTCAGGTCTGCTCTGCAATTTGGATCTAAGCAAGGGGCAATGCAAAAGAGCAGAGCTGGGCAGGCTCTTTAATGTGTGGGTGGTGTGCAGGGAGCACCTGTGTGTGCAGCTGTGGCTCATGGAAACAGATTGCTAAGGGGAAGTTCAGATTTTGGGTGATGCTTAAATCACTGTTTGTAAATAGCTAAGTCCAGAGGCTGCAGTTCTGCAGCCATGGAGAATGAGGGGCAGTAACCAGCAATCAGATGTGATTGCATGAAAACACAAATAGCAGGTTGTTACTGAGGCTTGGCTCCTCTCTTACACCATCACACACTGCTGGACTTCGTGAAAAAAGCACTTGAGGGAGATCTGACACAAAAGAATATTTCTTACAAGTGTAGACCAACTTAGGGTCAAGAGTGAAATGTATCAGTGTGAAGAGGGACAAACAAGAGGATGTAGTGTCTGATAAAGCAGCTGGCTGCCATTACAGATGAAACTTCATTAAAAGGTGTAAAGCCAATTAACTCTTCCCCAAGCAGAGCACAAGCATGGCACAGGCTGGTGCTCCAGACTGTGCTCTTGTTACAGCAGCACAGAAGTGGGAAACAGCCCAGAGGGGCAGCCTGCTGTCTGCACACAGGCCTGGCAGTCCTTCACAGCTGGGAGCTGCACAGTTGTGGATAAGGACTGGGTACAGTGTGTGAGCTCTACAGAAAATGGGATTTTCCTATTTAATTTATATACAGTCTGATATTCTTTGGGATAGCTGGGAAGCTTAGACTTCACTGGCAGAGTTTGGAAGCCCCTTCATAGAAAGGTCTTGGGGCTGGGCTCTCTGGACCCAGGCCTTCAGAAAATGTTGCCTGTGTGGTGTTAACAAGGCCAACATTTAATCTTAAACGTAAAAAAGAAAATCACAGTTTTATTGTCAGCTGCAGCAAACGCATTGCACCACAGTAGCAGAGCATTCAGGTTTGATGCTAACCAGGACATGATGTTGGCTTTATGAGCTGGTAGTCTCACTATTCCATGAGAAATGAATGACCTCTCCAGCAGAATCAGGCACTCAGCAAAACACACGACTGAAAGCGACAGGGGCAGCAATGCTGGAGAGCTGACTCTCATCCTGTGGCACTGCATGGGGACTAAGGAAGAGATTTGGTTGCCAGCTCTGCTCCCAGAGTCATTTCAGGTAGGTTGGTTTGCATTATTTTGTCACAAAGTTCCTGTCTGTGTAAGATAGGTTAATGCAACCGGTGAGCAGAGAGCTCAGGAGGAAAGTAGAAGGCTTTCCTCCTTGTTAGCACAAGTCTCTGGTGTATACACACAGTTTTGTTCTAGAAATTAATTTACAGGGAGCTTTCTCAAGCATTCTGAAAAATAGTGTCTGTTGACCTCTGTTACATACTTGCATTGTTTTCAGCTTTACATTCTTAACTGGTCTGGATGGCTTCATTTTTGTGAATGTTTGAGGTGTAGTTTCATTTAGCATTTGTTCTCTTGCTGTGTGAGGGTTAGTCTCAATGGATACATTTTGGTGAAGGAAACTGATGTTTTTCAGTAGAAAAATAATATTTTTGTCAACAGATCTTCTCATTTTTATTTTAAAGAATATTTCCAACACACTTTTTGTCAGGCAGACAAAGATAGAGCACCTTATTGTTTTAGTATGCAGTGCTACTTTGTCTGTATCTTTTATTTCAATAGCTACTCTAATTTATAGCAGATGAGCTTGTGGCCTATAATTAATTTTAATTTTAATACTAATGATGGACAATATAAAATCTGTAAGGGCTTACAAGTAAACAGCTTTATGCAAAGGAAATATGAATAATAGAAAAGGGCAAATAAAGTGAAAGTTTACCTGTTCATTTCCTTTTTACTCATATTTCAGTGTTTCTAAATGAGGAAGTCTCTTTAAATCTATTTGTGGATTGAGTGTCAGTTGGATGAAGGTTATTTGGGTTCTAATCACTGATGTTCAGATTTTCAGACATTTTCTTAGTGTTTCTTTATTGCATCTGATCTTTAGTATTAATTTTTCTTCATTCAAAATTTCCATGATATTTGTCTGCAAATGTCAGGTTCAGGAACTTAATAAGTAACTGTCTGCTTTGCTTTTCATTAGTGGTCTGATTGGAAAATCCTATTTCACGGGAGCCCTGCTTATGTAGAAACACCTGGAGTAGACTCATCGGGAAATATTATGTATATTTTAAATATCACTAAGGGGAAAATATCTGATTATTGGATGTTTGGAGCTGAGATTTTTTTTTTTTTTTTTTTTGCTAATTGCTAGGAGACCACGCCTGTATATGCAAACTATGTTGTTGTGAGTTGAACTCTTTTCGGCTTATTTTAAAAATTTCTCTCTTATGCTTCAAAGAAATCATTAAAAAAAAAAAAAAGAGCTGGTGGTGGTTACTTTGATTTTTTCAAAGGCCATACAAGGAACACATGTGTATTTCCTAACTGGCCTCATAAATATCTCTATGTACTCCATGCTCTACAGGGGTAGGGATGATTATGAAGAGATGATGATACTTCATCAGTGTCATTCAAATTATGCACAAGAGACACAATACTGCAAAGTCCACAGCTGAATCATTAGTCCAGTTTCCATACAGTTCTACTCTATAAACGTGTATATACCTATATCACTTTTTACACCATCAGAAGACCTGGAATTGGTTCCCTCTTGTAAAATAAATGTGCTGTGTGACCTTGGATGAGAGGTGGACCATGCTTGTTCCATAGCAATCTGTTATTTTTGCATGTCCAAATTATCACAGATAATTCATTTTGTTCTCCTTAATTAATTTTTTAGGAATGCTGATAACCTTCAGCTCCTAATGATTCAGTGGGATTTGTGTATAATTGGGGCTTCTGGTAGATGAAGTCTTGTGGCTCCAGCTGGGCTCTCAAACATGGTAAACACAGGAGCACTGCAAAAATCAGTCGCCAGTTTGGAAATGTTGGTCCTCGGTACTCGGTGCACTTCTTCCAAAAAAAACCAAAGCTGGGATGATAATTCCTTTGACAAAGCTTTCAGAGCTGTGAGAGAAAAAAGCTGCCATAAAGGAGTATTGTTTGTTACCGAAGCATCGTGATGGTTTTCTGTGTTGCAACTGGTACATCACTTCCATGTTTGTTCCCAAACCTCACCTATGATCCTTCTACACACTCCTTGGCATCACATCTCAATGGACTGCAGTGGGTCATGACAAACATCTTTAGTTTGATGGAAAAAAAAGTTTCACTTTTGTTGTAGTGTTTAGCAAATATAGGTGAGAGGAAAATGGGTTCAAACACAAGAACTTCTGTACTTCCATGCTGGGGCTCCAGGGTGGCAGCTCCTTCCTGAGTGTGCAGCACTTTGGGAGTGCAGGCTCTGATACCTCCCTTAGGGTTCAACTGTGCTGCCCTGTCTGTGCCCTTAATTGTGCTGATAAAATGTTGAACTGTTTTCCTTCTGGCATCCAGGAACCACTAGCTGGGCATTGTTTCTAGAGATGACATTTCAGAAAAGGAAGAGCAGATTTTTCATAGCACAGAGAAGTTTGGCTTCTTCCTCCCACTGTGATGGGGGGAAAGGATCTCTTTTTAATTCCCACCTGTGTCTCATCAAACTCAGGCATTTATTGGGATAACGCAGTTGTTCAGAAATTATGCCAGAAATATCATGAAGAAGGGCTAAGCTTTAATTGAAGTTTTGCTGTTATCTACAACAAGGGAATAGTGGCATAATTAGCTGGTTTGACACGAGATATTCTGTATATGCACCTGAAGGGGGCAGAGGCACGGGGAATGTCATCTGCTAGTATTCCCATCAGAAAGCAATACTGCTTTAACAACAAAAAAAGTGTCACTTGAGCACAGAAGAATTGCTGGTGCAGGTGAAAAAGATAGGAATTCCAGGAAGCTTCTGTTGGCTTAGACAGGAGCTCAGGGGTTGAAGGGTAGCATGTTGAAGGCTGGGATGTGTTCAGGGTGTTCTCCCAGCAAAGCTGAGTGTGTGTGAGCAGAAAGCCCTGGGCTGGCTCCCTGGGGTATCCAGGTCCTTGGAGAGTAAGGCAGGCTGAGACAGGCCCAGCTTTCCATCCCAGAGTATGGAGAGCCTGGTACCACCGTGCTCTGAGCTCCCTGCAGCCCTGTGGAGGAGCAGGGTCGGGTCACAAGGGTCTGCAGACCCTGCTGGATCCTCCCTGGAGCTGATGTGGAAAGGGATGAGGATTTGCAGGGAGTGCACAGAATGATATGGAAGCACGGGTTTGGAAGGTCCAGAGCAAATTTTTAGTTTTTCCATAGAGAAATGAATGAGCCACCTTGAAATTTGCCCTGTCTTCTAATGATGTAAAAACCTTTGTTCTGTCTCTCCTGTTTGAAATCCACACAGAAATGTAGGAAGTCCTGCAAAATTTAGATAATGAAAATGTCTGCTAAAAAAATGCCAAGGATGCAATGGAAAGCAATAGCACAACTGGGGAGTGCCTATCTGAATTATCATTTTGAGCTTGGTATTGAATATATTGCCTGGCTATGGAAATGATCAATAGACAAGTATCTTAGACTGACAAGCTGATTTTTATATTGTTGATTGCTGCTCTCTCCCCTCAGCTGATGTTGTATCCTTTGAGTGTTTCTAGGACACAAGGGAAAATAAAAAATACATTAACTACTCTGTTTCCAATTGATATAATTGATTTTTGAGCGTGACCTCCACTGGGAAGTGAGCATTACTGTTTAAAAAGTGAAGTAGTGCCATGGAGGTGTGTTTTACTCTCTGGTCAAGGTGGAATACAGAAGGATCTGTATTCAAAAAATCACAGTAGTTGGAAATTTATTTTGAGGAACCCCTGAACAAGGCTGCCTTTCTCAGCAGCACCTGTGAATGCATATGAGATAATGGGTGGATCCCCTAAATCAGTATTTCCTGTTGAGAAGTCTTTTGTTGCTGATGACATTGAGATAGTATCATGCTGAGTTATAGTAACAATTAAGAGGTTGCACTACTGAAGCCTGTTTTCATCAGAGTCCCTGTGGATCAAAGCACTTTTATATCTTTCAGCTTCTGTATCCCAGAAGACTTTGATCATAGGGAAGGGATTTAGTGTGATAAATTTAGCAAAGAATGAGAAACGCTGTAAGACTTCTGAACAGCAAGTAATGACTTTAGCCAGGCTCTTGTGTAATTGGAAGGATTTATCTTGCCTACAGGATACAAAGGTCACAAAATCTTTTATTTTCCTGTTTATAGCCCCTGTCACTGTCTTAAGTCCCAATGTGATGATCTGCCCCTTAAAATAGGAATATTTATGGAAGTGAAGCTTTTTCTTTCCTTCACCAGGAGTCATTTCTTGCAAGTGTGTAACCAAAGGGGTGGCTGGTCTGATGAAGAGGCCGTGGCATGGACACAAAGGGCTGTGATAACATAGAACATGTTTTTGGTGTTTTGGGTTGGGTTCCCCCCCCCCCCCCCCCCCCCCCCCCCCGATGGAGGCAATGGAAGAGAGGAAATAAAGCCTAATGGACAATGAAGAATGTTGTCATCTTTTGAAGATCTGAAGAAAAAAAATCCTGGTCAAGCTGCAGGAAGTGCCAGAGGTGAACCTGACAAGTCTTGCTGAATGTGAGTGTTGTGTTCTCCTGAGATTTCTGTAAACCTTTTCCCTGAACAGTTTTTGCCTCCAGAAATTCACTGTGTTCTTCCTTAGTCTCATTTTTCTTTAAAAAAGTCCAAGGCTGACCTTCTGCCAGGTGCTGCTATTGCAGTTATCAGTCTCACTTCCCTTCCCTTATTGAAGACATTTCCCAGAGTCCTGCCATTCATAATGAAGAAAGAATCAAAAGACAAAGCATTTTCCTTCCTCTCTCATCATCCAGGGGACTATGTCTCTGTTAAGTGCAAGTCAGTGACATCTGTATCTTAATTATAGCAGACAGTGAGAGCTGGATATACCCACAAGACTTTATTATAAAAGAGGCAGTCTGAAGAATTGGTATCAACAGACTCATTAGTAACCATGGAAAGAAGGAGTTAATTAGGGAATGTGTGAGCCTACCATAAGACCAATTTGGGGTAAAAAACAAGTGAATGATATGGAGATGAGCTGTCAGTGATATATTATATCAAAATTATTGTGCACATTGCACTGGCGTTAATGGTGTCATAGCAAAGTGGGATGCTGGTTGATTCACATTAGTGTCAAGTCAGGCAGTTAAAACCCTAAAAATGAAATGAGGAAATCTAATTGCCTGTTCAGAATCAAATAACATGCACTTTATTACCAAATTCCACCATTAACAGCCCAGAAAACCAATTGTGGCTGTCAGGAAAAGGGACAGCTGAAACACAAATACAAGGGGGAACCATCTGGCTGGGCATTGGGTACCAGTGGTGGTCCTGGTTCAGCAGCAGTCCAGGAGCACAGGGCTCAGGAGAGCAGCTACTCATTCTAAACACAGATGATCACATGCTGGAGACTCTACAAAAAGAAGTCATATACAGGTTAAGGATAAACTTTAGCTTCATTCAGTCAGTACTTGACAGAGATTTCCATGGAGATTTGAAACAGAAAGGGAGCAGTGAAGCTTGGCCTGAGGAGGGTGGAGATCCTGTGACTAAGCTGCAGACAGGCAGAGGTTGAATAATCTTGCCCAAGGAGGGCTTTTTCTACTTACTTTCAAATATTTAGAGCTTGACTTAAAAAGTGGCTTCACAGCATCCATCAAACTGTGTTGATGGAACAAACTGAGATTTCTACCCCTAGAGCTGGGCCTGTGCTCTGGGCCCTGTTGATTTATCCCCAGGTAATTGCACTCAGCTCAGTTCCAAACTTCAGCCAGCTTGTTCAGACTGTCTGTAGGTTTTTCAAGAGGAAGTGGGTATGTAGTCTGTGATCCTTTTACCCTTCACTAATCTTTGCAACAGCATATCCTGTGGTGGTTTCTCTAATGCTATTCATTCCTGTGCCCATACACTGTCAGTCTCTGTGCCAAATGAAGTGCCTCAATCAAGGCAGTGCTATTTCTAATCAGTGCAGGCATCCCAGGGTAATTCAGTGATTTCCTTCTGGGCAATGTGAAGCCATTAGCAGGTTCATACCATTTTGCTCTTATTTAATTACATCCCAAGGAGAGGACTGAGCTGGCAGGATAGCTGAAGGCTGAGGTGACCCAGTAAGGACTCCAGGCATGAAGGTTTCTTTTTTAATATTTCATGCAACCTCCTTGCAGCAGCCTATGGCAGAAGGGCCCTTGCACACATGCAGTGTTTCTGTCCATGGCCACAGGAATATCCATTGCTGAGGCTATCATATAGAATCATCAAATTGGAATTTGAAGTCCAGCAACACTTCCTACACGAGCTGATTAAGCCAGAGAGAGAGAGATGATGCTGAGACCTCTTTTATTTTCTTGGGCATGCAGTGTTTGTGTCTGTCAATGAAACCCACAGCACTCACAAAGTCCACTGTGCTCTGCAGGGATATTTTGACTGCAGCCCCCCCTTACTGGCCTCTGCTCTGAAGGAGCCTGCAGTGATGTCTTGGGAAGGTGTGACTGTAGGAGACATTGCTGATATCCTGTAGCCTCAGACTCTGGTGTGAGCTCTTTTGATCTGTGCTGGGCAGCCACCAGTGGCTGCAGTCATCTGGTTCCACATTTCACTTGGCTGCACACACCTCTGGATGTGTGTTCACTAGAACCCATTCATAAGAAATTAAAAGTGGCAAAACAATATCCAGAAATTAGAGGTGCTTGATATTTGTCCAGTTAAAGATAATGAGAGAAAGGTAACAAATAGAATTGTAGTCACAGTTTTTAAAAAAATGCAGGGATAATTTGGACTGTTCTATCTATTGTACACAGAAGCTTAGGTGACTAAGGGCTCTATAATGTAATTAACATTTTCTACTGATAAGATTCATACTGTTTTTCCTGTCTTATTTTCTTGTCTTTTATTTTCTCAGCTTGCTTTTGATCTACCTTTCCAGCAGAGAAAAATAACTACTTGCTGCTAAATTAACACACACAGATAGGCAATTTTTATAGGAATTCATTCTTCGGTTTAATTAATGATGCCTAAATTTCCACTGGTACCTCCAGTAATCCTTTGACAAAGGATGTCTTCAAAACCTCTGGAAGTTTTAGCTTTTCAAGGAGAAAATGAAGTGAAGTTGGAACTATTTAGGATGAGATTAAGAAGGAAGCAGAATTAATAACAAATATGCTTTGGAATGTCTTTTGATAAGAGAGTGAATCCTGTGCTAGCTTCTATGGAAAGTGTTCTTTACTAGACTGATTCAGATCTCACTGGGATAAGAATATTTCTTTTGATTTCAGTGACCTTTGGGTCTGGTTCAGGAATTAAGTTCTGCCTTGAGTTTGCTTAAATGAAAAGAACCATGGCACTTCAGCATCACTGTTAGCCACTAGGAGATGGAGAAGGTACAGATCAGGACCACATATCTGCATTATAAAAGGGAACCAAAGGTGAGTCTGCCCAATAACTTCATGAAGAAAAAGCATAAAATATTGTAATACCTGTAAATAGAAATGTGAACCAAATAGGAATGGAAGGCTACTACAGAATTTTTTATATACAGATTTGTATATAGCCCATACTTTTTGTTGTTCTGTTTCCTGTTGTCAACTCCTCCCCTTCTGATGGTTACACTGTGCAAACTGGAACCATACAGGCTGGTTTATTTTGTTTTATTGTAGTCACTGCTGTTAAGACCCAAGAATTGAATGGGAGAGAAAAATGTGTTGTTTGGTATTCTGGAAAGGCTCTGTCCACACACCCTTGAGCTCTCTGGCTGTTTTGCTCTCTGGACATGGGCTTGGATGGCTGAAGACTTTTAGGGATGCTCCTTTTGCTGAGTGCCTGAGTGACTGATGGATTCAGTCTCAAGCCTGAACAGCCTGGGAAGGAGAGTCTGGGAACTGAGAATGATAGGGAGAGAGGAACTTTCTTGCTCAGCAAGGCAAAGCTCCTGGATCCACTGGTGGAAATAGTAGCAAAGAGCTCCATAGAAAGGTTAAGGTGGGAGGAGGGAGAAGTTGTTGACTAAGAAAGGAAACTTGAGTAGGAAAATGAAGGGAACAAGAGAGTAAACTTACCTGGGGGAGATGCGCCAGAGCAGAGGTGAAGCATCTTGCATGTTTCTCCCCTGACATTCCACACTGACAAGTGTTTAGTGTTATAAAGAAGAGTGTTCAAAAGCACAAAGGGAGACTCAGGTGCACAACTCCCACTCATTTTCATTTACTGGAAATTTGGGAGTTGCCATTGTGGATTTAACGAGGTCTCCCACCATCTTATCAGAAATAACACCTATTGCTTTATCCAAAGCCTGCTGAAAGCAAGAGTCTCCTCCACTAATTTCAGAGTATCTTCTGGTGAGCTTTAATAAAATGTCACTGTGCTGTGGCAAATTTCTCAAAGGATGCTGTCAGTCAGGACTCATAGCATCAGTCTGTATTTTGTCAGCTGGGAGGTACATCACCCAGAAAGTCTGAAAGCACAGTTGGCTGAATTAGCTTCTACCATATAATTATGGTAAACCTGTTGATCAATATTGTGTGCATTTTTAATACCTTCATATTGAGGCTTCTGATCTCTCTTTATTAATGCTGATAATAGTTCTGCTTCTCTCTGCAATCAAAGAGCTTAAGCTTGAGGTTTCTTTCTTCTTGCCTCTTGCTCCCACAGTTAATTACTCCTTTAGCTTGGTGAAGCAAATGGGGATTCTATTATTTTATTATTTTACTAACTTGAAAAGAAAAGAAAGTAAAAATGTCCACACCAGGAGATGGGCTGATGGAGAATGGGCCCATGAGGACTCTATTAATGCAGCCCTAATAATAAACCTTTATAAATCCTTTAAATATTGAAGGTGAAAAGAGCACAATTTCACCAATAAGAGCTTATTATTCACCTGTCTTAAAGAAGGAATTAAGCAGTTTAGTCCTGTGTTTATCCTTCCCCATATCATGGTTCCAGTTTTCTGTTTTCTCTGCTTTCCCCTTGCTTGCTTTCCCCTCTTCATGGTGCTGTTCCATCTCAGTTGTGTCAGCACCATCACACTTGCTCCAGTGCTCAGGCAGGACACACTGCTCAGCTGTTCCTCAGGAATCATTTCAAATTTCTTTGAGGAGCTCTGAGCTGCCTGCCATGCCACCCCACCCTCAGTGGGGGTGAAAGGATTTTCAAGGCTGTAAATCATCTTCATCAGAATTCAATTTGAAGAATAATGTATTTGAGATCCTAAGATGAGGTTGAATTCTGTTATATGCAAGTCAAACTTAAAGATACCTACAGCCAAGGACTTCAGGAGCCAGTTAAATAGCTTTCATTGTCTATCCAAATATGTAGAAAGCAAATTAATAGATAAAGAGAGAGGTAGGACTCTTCTTTTCTCCTACAGATTCTGATTTCTTGAGTCACTGATTTCACTACCTATAACAGAGTGCAGATCACATCTCCACCTTACAACCTTGCCTGCCATTACTGTGGTGCAGCCCATGCACCTCAGTATGAATTGCATTTTACACAGGATTTTAGCTGAAGCTCTGATTGGACCCTCAATGTATTTTATGAAAACCTTTCGTTACTACAGGGGTTATTTTTTGCAGGGAGCCCTCTGCATCAGTTAAACCCCATCCATGTCTAATGGGAGCAGAGGGTGTGTGGAGGATCAGAGCAGTGCTTGGCATAACAAACCACCAGCAATGTCAAAGTGTGCAAAATCTGCAAAACCTACAGCTGCTCATCAGAAAAGGAGCTTATAAATCCCCCTCTCCTATTACCTATAGGACTTGCATGGACTGCACAATATATCACATTCATGCAAATGCCAGGCTAACTTTCCTAATGAATGCAAAGCCTAGTAATCCAATATAAGTCAGAATATAGCCACAGACTCATAATCCTCTCTGTCTGCTGTTTGAGTCATTCCATTCAGATCCTAATTTGTAGTAAATCTTATATTTGGAAGCTGCTGTGGCTCATACCATTTGTATCAAGGCCAAGCTAGTAACAGGACTCTTAGCTGCTGACGAAATGCTGCAATCAAACCCCTGTGTGTAATGGTTTCTTCAGAAAAAAGTGTCACAGGTGATTATCCCAGCTACTTTCAGTAGAATTGCAGTCCTAAGTTCCTTTTCAAAATGCTCACCAGGATGTACAATTTCTTTTCTCTGAAAAATTTCAGCCCAAATAGTTTGAAATGATTGAAAATTATTTTTTTCCTAATAGAACAAAAATGTTTAAAAATAGATTAGGAAATCGCACTATTTACCATTCAAAGAAAATTTTATTTTCTATTAAATGAAATTAAAGTTATTTTTAAGTTAGTTTAATACACAAATTCTGCTGCCTGAGGTACCATGTGCCCTGGTGCTCATGTGGGGTCATATTTGTTGCGCTTGGTGATCTTGAATTAAACAAATCAGTTCAGTTCAACAACAGGTCACCACCACATTAGCTTCAGGTGAAATAACTTAATTTGATTTTCCAAAGCAAGATTTTCTTTATGTTGAAAATGCTTATTTTCTGAAAAGCTGTTGATTCAGTGGAAATTGGGGGTTTAGTCAAAACCCATTCAAATGTCAACAGAGGAACTGGACCAGTTTTACTGGTCCATTATGCAGTACCACAGTACAGATCCCAGTGTGGGTATTGCCAAGCTGGCTTTCAAGTAAAGCTTTCTGGATGCTGGGCATAGTTAAATTGCAGCAGCACAGCTTTGGAGTCCTGCTGAGGAGCAAAGCAAACTGCTCCATGCTGAGAAGTGACTCAGCAGTGTAGGCACATTCCATCTTGTGAGGCTGTGTTTGAAAATGTGGGAATTACCCAAAGGCCCTGAGCTGTCTCAGTGAGCTTGGAGCAGGCTGAAAGCTCTGGTGGTGGTTGGTTCCCTGGAAGGCACCCAAGGTGTCCCATGGCACCACATTCCTCCTAGGGAAATGCTGGGACCTCCCCTGAAAACCTTGGAGTGAGAACTGACACAGCTCCCACCAATAAAAAGGGATTAACTGTTCAAATTCCCTTGCTTCACAGAGGGTTTTAATCACCCAAACTAAGGGGAAAAGTGATGCTGCATTATTGAAGCAAATAGCCCAAGTACCTAATGCATAATATAGCAACTTGCTAAAATCTTATGCATTTCAGGGAGAGTCATGACTGATGAGAAATGAAACAGGATTTGCATTTCACACAGTGACTCATCCTCTGCTAAAATAGTTGACAGCACCTGAAACAAACCAGTAAAAGATCATGTCAAGGGACACAATACTGGTTCATTTGAGCAAGAACTTACAATATGTTTATGCTTCTAACATCAGGAATATTAAAGTTTATTTTTAGAAATTATTGTCTGAAGGTTACCAAGACACAAAATATGATTTTAGAGAAGTGGAGAAAAGGAAACCACTTCCAAAGCTGAAAATGAAATTTAGTTTTTTGAACAATGGTTATTGATTTTCTTTTTTTAAACAAAAAAATCTCCTGTGGGATGAAAAAAACCCATTGCTGTAAACACACTCATGGCATAAAAATACTTCACCTAAAATATATTGACATAAAAATACTTTACTTAAAATATATTGACATAAAAATAGTATTAAATTTTTTCCACATGTCAGGACTTCCCATTTTCTAAATCTCCTGCCATGTTTGTTGAGTTCAGATATGTTTAGCTCTGACAACAGAGCTTCACAAAATCAAACCTCTAATTTCCTTCCTATCTGAGACAATTTTTTTTTTTTTAAATTCTGGAAAACAAATTGTACAGCAGTTTCATGTTCATTCAGAAATTCCAAATATTTTTTCCCCTGAACTATTTGTTATGGGAAGAGTGCAGTCCATGTTCCTGTTCCAGTGCTCCTACTCCTCACGATGCAGGCTGGGTGGCAGTGCAGTGTTTCACCAGGGACCCTCAGCAGAGCACTCTGCATTCCAAGGGAAGGCAGGAGCCAGGTGTGCCTGTGCCAGGAGGGAAGCAGGGCTTCAGGGCTCTCGATTTTCTCACTTGACCCCAGGGGCCGAATTGAGCCCTTCCAAGATGCTCTCCTACAAGTGGGACAGAGAGATGATCAATTAGTGTTACTCTGATACTCAGTCATTAGTGCTCAATAGCTGTCACCTTATTTAGCTGTTGTTGGCTGCACATTGCTGGCTGATGCTTATGAGTTCTGATATGTTTTTTAATGGTAAGTGGGTTAATCCCTCTTCCTGGCTGAAAAACGTGAAGTTAGATGCAAAAGTCCCTGAAGCAAGAAGACTTACTTGGAAAAAATTACAGAAGTGTAAATCAAGAAAGCAATATTGAACTTTAGAAGACAGCTAACAATAATATGACACTTTATTCTGCTGCTGCCTGAGGTTTATATATACTACTGTCACTTTCTTGCTGTTCTCCACCAGTAGTAATTTTCTTTCAATCTAATTTTTATTTCCCAAGGGTTTGCTAAGGTTAAAAGTGCTAGAAAACCAATGACTATTCACTTGCCAAAGGACAATAAATTAAATTAACCACTATTGGTAGCCAAGTCAGGCCTGAACTATTTATATGTAAATAGGTGCAAAACCCTGATGGCATAGTGCATGATTATTAGCAGCTCATTGCAAACTCCATATTGAAAATTAAATACACTGGAAAAGCAATGTGTTTCCTTTAAATTCTGCCTGCAAGAAAAACTCCTGAATTTCTGTTTTCATGGTAGCTTGTTATTACTGGCCTTACTATGCATTAGAAACTTAATTATTCAAGGTCAAACTTGATGGGATCTTTTACTAACTTGTTTTATTTTAATTATCTTAATAATCGTAACCACATAACCATAGTAGTGATTTCCAATTGATGGGGTAGTTTTAAAAAGGGTCACATTGCTCTGCTGCTGCCCAGGAAACGACTGCTGCTGTCAGGGCTGCTCAGTGCCCACACTGCTGTGCTGAGATCAAACCTCTCAGTGACCCTTTCCACATCCACTTGGGTGGCCATGTGATAGCAATTCATCTGTCAGTGTCACACTGCTGGGACACCTTTTTATCACAAGAATCCTTGGATTTTAGGTGTGGTAGAAGTTGTTTGTTCTCTCTGGGATCTCTGGGATGGCAGCTGGAGCTGTCCCACACCAAGCTTGGCAGCATCAGTGCCCTGGGGGTTCATGGTGCCTCAGTGCTGCCAGCATAGTCTCCAAGGGTTGGCCACCCCTGCATGGCCTGCTCAGGGAACTCTGAGAGCTCTGCAATCTATTTCCATGTTAATTCTGACAGACATATGTCTTAGCATGCTTGCAAAATTGTCAGAACATGGTATTAAAAGAAAAAAAAACCCCAGTGTCTAGAACTCACCCATTTCCCTAACTAAAGAGATCTAGAGAGGTTGTACATTGCTTTCCAGATGGCCAGCATTGCTGTTGTTTAATGCAGAATATTTTCTGTACATTGGCATGGTAAAATTATCTTCTTTCTCTCTGTGGCATAAAACTAAGTTTTTATGAGTAAAACTAACAAAAACTGGACACATTATTCAATGTGTCCACTGGACACATTATTCAATAAAAGTTTGATGGTTCTGTTGTAATGTGTATTTTAAAAGTATGTTCAAAGAAGTAATACATATTTGAAAACAATTTTTAAAACATTCATAAGCTGTTACACTGCATTTTTGATCTAACAGATCTGTTTGCTTTCCAACTGAGTCATTTTAATGATTGGCATATTCAGCCATGAGAAAATTTTACCTATCAGAATGATCAGAAAAAGTACCAAATTTTTAGAAAAAAACCTCATTATAATCCTACCAGCTTCGAAATGGAACCATTTCAGGACAATCCCAACATTAATAAAAATATCTCGTTTAAAACAGAAGCTGCAGCCATAAAACATTCATTATTCTGTCATTAAAAGACAGTTAAAATGTGCGTGTCTTGTGAAAACTCCGGAATTGTTTTGCTCTTTTGAATAGGAAGAGATAGTTTGCTGGGAGCCCTGTGGGCAAATCCATACAGAAATTGTTTAACCATCCCTTCAATATTGTGTAATTATGACTAAGCATGCCCTAAATAAGCAAATGAGACAGAGAAATAGCAGAACAAGCACATCCTTGTGTTCCCCACTGATCCTCTGTGTTATTTAACACAAAACACGTGGAGGTTTGTACACATTATGGAGAGTACTGTGGCCAATTCATGCTTTGCAGAATAGATTTTCCTCAGTATATCACAGATCTCTTTTTAACACCATCCTTTTCAGGGCATCTGAGGATATTCAGCACCACCCAGGACCAGCCCTTCTCTCTTGATAAACAAATATGTTTCTTTCTGCAGTTGTGTAAAAAAATTTGTTGCATTGATTAATGTCCTGATTGAACATCTGGATCTGTAAGCCTGAGTATTGACCTTTGAATCATGCTTAAACTCATTCAACTTTTTTCTGATTTAAGATTGTTCTTTAGTACTTATCTGGGTTTAATTAGTTTACAGATTACTAAATCCTTCCTAAAGGCCATGGACCATCCAGTTCTTGCTTTCATTGGCAAGGGCAGCAGGTTGTGGAGCAGAGTGTAGGCTGGGTTTAAACAGGTTTAAACAATTTTGCTGTTGGCATTTAGTCTGCTAACAGCTGCTTTTCTCTGAAATGTTACTAGACAAGCTGACTTTAGTGGCTTTAGGTGTGGCCCACAATTTACTGAATACAGATAAGTAGTAACAATTATGACAATTGATTATTTCTGCAAAGTACTTGTTTCTGCAGTGCCTCTGTGAGCAGAGGATTTACACTCCAGCAGCTGCAGCAGGACAGAGGTGTCAGGGCTCTCATTCCTGATTTGTAGAGGAGCATTAAGTGAGTATCAGTCCCTGGCAATTCCATCTGTATGAGGCTACTGCTCTTGAGACATTGCAGCTTTGAGATTACAATCCCGTAGCTGCAGCATCAGAACACCATTAGTGCAAATATAATCACATCCTTCAGGAGTCTTAGGGCTGGCTGCATGCACTAAATGACATTTCCATTAAAACACATGTCAGTCTGTACACTAATATTTGAAAAAGCCAATGTGTACACAGCAGGCATTGATTTCACATAAAGTGTTCCTCAGTTCAGCACACCCCGAGATTAACTCTGAGACACAATGAATATGGCTATAAACCATGTTCTTTAATGTTTTCTGCTTCTATAAAATAGGTGTGTATTCTTTCTTAATTCTGTTTTGGCAAATAACTATATGACTCTCCTAAGAAACTGACAGTGTGAGGTGCTGCTATATTTTTTTTTAAGTAAAATTGATATTTCAGTTAATGTGGAAGTTATGGCTAAACAATTTCTGGAAAAGCAAAGACCAAAACACCACCCTACTGTGGTAAATGAGCAGTAAAACTATAAATTTCAGATATTTCTAATTTATTAATCACAGATGAGTCTAGATGCAACTGAGCTATAATGTCCTGGGAGGGGAATGGTCCTGGGAAGGATTCTGGCACAGACTCTTCTTCAAATATTTTTCTTTCAAAACATCTTTGGTTTCCCTCAGAACATCTCAGTTACAAAGATTTGTGGGTTTTGCTTTTTCCCAAGGGGTACGTGCTGTGCTTTAGCTGTGGTAGACACAAATGGGTAGAAAGGTTGGTAATAAAGTAATTTTAAATGGAAGCACAAATCTGATGAGCACCAGCTGAGGGAGGTGGGGGAATTTATCCTGGAGGAAAAGGAGAAACTTCTCTCCAAGTCTGACAGGAGCTGGAGCCAGGTGGGGTCAGGCTTTGCTCCCAGGGAACAAGTGATAGGATGAGAGGAAATGGCCTCAAGTTGTGCTGGAGTGGAGTAGGTATATGAAAATTGGAGTGGGTATTAGGGAACATTTCTTCCCCAAAAAATTGCCAAGGACTGGAACAGGCTGCCCAGGGCAGTGGTGGAGTCACCATCCCTGGAAGCATTTAAGGGGTTTCAGTGGTGGATGTGACAGTTAATGGTTGATTGGAGGATCTTAGAACTCTTTTCCAAACTAAATCATTCTGTGCTTCTAAGAACAATTCAATTGTTTTAGATGGAATTCTTTATCTTTACCATAATTATCTCTGCTATTGCTGCAGGCCAATAACTGGCCTGCAAAACTTTAAAAAATAAGTTAACATTTGGACTCAATGATCTTAAGTATTTTTCAACCTAATTAATTCTATAATTTAATTTTGTCATTAGCCATAAAGACCTGTCTTTGCAAGGTTCTGTAAAATTCAGTAAAATTCACAGGTACCAGAGGTAGGGGTCTCCTCTTTTGTAAACCATAGAGTTGACAGAATCATATAGATAACAAATATTGCCCTTAGCTACATTTTCCCTTGTTAATATAATGCAGTTTATGACCGTACAATAGTCAGCAGATTTTGCCTAAAAAATTCTTTTGAAAGGGAGACAGTAGACTGAAAACCCCCTCAGATGTCTTTAAGTAACAAAACGAATGATTGAAAACCACTTTTAAAAGTAATTGCTAGGCTCTGCATTTCTGTGAATGTATTTCTTGTGTTATTTAACAGAAATCAAGAAACTCTATCCTGGGTGTAGGTGACTGATCTATCACGATTCCTGTTTTCCATATCATTATATCACACTCTCACAGACTGCAGAGATTATTCCAGACTCTTTTGCCATCTCCTGCAAACACTTACCTTTAGCATCAGGAAATAATTTATTTAATGGGAGAATAAATTATTACCCACTTCTCCAAAGGAGCTTTGGGCAATTCTGTGAACAATAAAACTGATCAATGTGAAATCTATTAATTTGTCTTTTAATTCTACAATATTATAGGACTCCTCAATATGAACACTTCGCTATGCAAATTGTCTTTTAAATTTTTTTTTCAATTTTTTTGTGAACTACACACTATGCATATTCCTTACTCCTTCCACAGACAGTGGATGAAACATTTTCAGACATGACTGTGGCTGCTCTTGGTGGGATACATTAGTGACAAATCAGAACCTGTAGGGATAACATAGCCAGGAGCAGGGGCTGGAATACCTGCTTTAGCTCATGACTTAAAAATGTTTGCAAACTGAAGCATGGCTGCCTGCTTTGTTTTTGCTATGTTAAATGTGAGTTTAATTTCAGTTATTGACAGTACATCAGATGGTACTTCCTCTTTATGTGAAGCTTTAACAACTTGTTCTGGGAAAATGATGCAATTTTCCTGTGGTGGTTTTTTTTTCTTTTTTCTATTAAAAAAATGAGATGCAGTTGTTCTAACAGCCTCTGGCAATTTGGAGAGGAACATGCAGGTGGAGTTTGCTTTGCACATGTTCCTGCTGTGTGCAGGGGTTGTTTACTGCTCAGCAGAGCAAATTGCTGAGTGTCCTTCTGGAGGTCTCAAACAGTTTAGCAGAGAAATCAGAAATTATGTTGCAGGGACTGTTGTTTTTCACTACGTTTGAAGTCAAACAAATAGTTTATGAAGGGTCACTGCCTGCTGTTCCCACAGAACCTTGCAGGAAAATCCCTTCTGACATTATTTCTACAGAGCTCTGCATTGTTTCCTACTCAGATCAGGATGAAAGACTTTTCAAAGTGCTTATACATTTGCTGATAATCAGTCTCCATAATAGAGGTCTGCACACTTTTCTTCCCTTTCATATCTGATTTGGTTGACCTGTTTATTTTGGGGTATTTTTATCTTCCCATTACTGTTTTGTTGTTGTTGTTATGATGATGATGGTGATGGAATGCCAGTCTCAGAGAGGTTAGAAACAAATAAATTATACTGTACTTCAGAGTCAGAACAGGAGTGATGTCTGGTTCTGTCATTCTGTTAAGCTTTATGCAGCAAGAGAGACACAATTTGAGGATAATTCTGTCTGCAAATGTTTTTTTAAGCAAGGTAACACCCAAAGTTATTTTGGTTGAACATAGCTAAGAGAAGAAAAAACTATTTTCTCTTTTCTGTCCCTCTATACAGTTATTTAAATTATTTCCCATGGAGACTTATTTACATCCTTGAATTCCAGTACCCACAACTGAAAAGGTAGGTGTTGTCCCAGGAACATATAGTGTGGGACTGCTACCCTCAGGAGCTGAGTGTGTAAATAGAACATGATGGCACTTTCTGTAAGGTGGTGATTAGGCAAAGACACAATAAATGAGTTTCCTGAGACACTGTCAGTGTGACAGATGTCAGTTTAGGAGAGGGATGTTTTACAGCATCCTCTGATCCTGTCATTCCTCGGTTAATGGACACACTTGGTGTCAGCCAGGTTGTTATTGCAAAGGAAAGAGAATTAAGAAAAAAAAAAATTCAAGAAAGCTCTTGTGAGTACAGCTACAGCATGTATTTAGAGGATGTTTCAGCCCCAGCCTGAAGAGATTAATCTGTGGGAAGCTCCAAAACCACAGAGAATAAAGGATGATATAGATTCCCCAGGCTGAAGCTGTGCAGTGGTGCTGACCTAACCAGTAACTTCAGTGTGTCTGCTGATCCCTGGTGACAGAGGGGCAGATGATCCATATGTCATCCCCTGACATCCATAACTCCAGTAATAACTGCACTAATGACATCCCTGTGATGTGGCAGTGATGGCTGGTGTGACACGGCCTCACGGAGGTGCTGGAGCTGGGTTCTGCAGGATCAGCCTCTCACTGCTTGCAAGAGCTTTACAACAACCTGTGGGCAAAGTAAACCTGTCCCAGGAGAGATCAGTGGTCTGAGTCTTTACTTTGAAATAAACCAGCTGAATTCTGTTATTATGATGTGAAAATCTACTGGGTGTGATCAGACACGAGGTCAGCTGCTCTGAAGGGTTTGTTACTGAGTTTAGCCACAGCAGACATCCTGCTGGAAGCTCTCTGAGGTAGGATGGATGTGACAGAATAGCTTGGATATTGCTTTAGAGGTGATGAATTTTAAAGGATTTGTTAGATTTATTTCAGAGGTGAGAGGCCTATAGTAAGAACACAAAATAATTATTAACAGGAGTGAAACAAAGTTAATGGAGAGAGGGAAAAATTATTGTGCAGCATAATGAGGAAGAGAATGATGAAGTTCTGAGGATCATTAAACCCTTGCTAGGGGAGAGGGATTTACAGAGCCCCCACATCTTTGTACAGGGGATACAAGTCCTGTAATATTTATTGGAATGCTTTAGAAGGAACATGATGAAGTGCTATTTTTTCCTCTCCTTACACAAGAAATGAACTTCTGCCCTGTGGTGCTTCTGCTGAGAAAGGTGTCAAAGAAACACCAGTGACAGAGATTTTATTCTTCTTTTCCAAGCTAGAGTGTTTATTCTCAGAGACTTTCCAGCCCATTTGGATGAAGAACAATCTCTCCAGATGGCCACACTCATTTGTTCAAGGGCTGGAAAGCAAATTCCTGTTCTTGAATGTTCCAGCCATATTGTAGATGTATTAATGAGATTAAAAGTAATGCCTTGTTCAAGTCCTTAATTTCCCTTAAGGGGTTTCTTAGAACATAGACCAAGGCCTGGCTTTCCTGCTCAGCTCTCCTCTTTGTTGGTTGCTGCCACTGCTGTTACCCTCCCCCTCGAAACAGATGGTGTTGCTTTCCTTCTGTTGAGTCCAATTTGACCATTTTTGTTTATCATACAAACCTCTTGAGGCTTTTATGTAATCTCTAGGGAACTTTAAGTCTGATCCTGCATTCTTATGCAGTTCATGTATTAAAATTCAGATTAGGAAATTTGCTATTTCATTTTATTACCATTAAGCTTTAATCTTACTTTTTCCTGTTTTGTTCTGGTTGATACACCTTCCAAACAGGTTCTTCTGCCTTAAAGCTCATTCAAAATCACATTATCTTTATTTACCCCCAAAAAGAAATATTGGCATCATCATAAAAGTATGGTATTTATGTATGAATGCCATATTTATATCAGTTAATATGAAAATATACTGGCTTGCAAAAAGTATGTGCTTAACCTTAGGCATGTACATTTATTTCTTTTCTTGCTGAGTTTTCCAAGTGGAACACACTAGCTAGCTGCTGGCTCAGAATGAAATATATACATGTGATGTTCAACTCTAGAGCTGGGTGAAATACCTGTAGTAAAAGGCTTATTCATTGCTCTAGGGAATCAAAGAATCAGAAAGAAATAGAAAGATAGTGAAATCTTTTACAAAAAGAAATAACAGGCCCCATTTTTGTGTGTGTATATCTGGCTGAGGAATAAATTCAATCTCTGCTACAATCTAATATCCTTTACATATGAATTTATGGGACTCCATATGGAAAACAATAGGCAGTTACAGATCAACAGGGAGGAATTGTGGGCATAAGAATTTAATGGAAAAGAAATCCTTGTGACTTTTCTTTTGTTGCACTGTTAAATAAACATGAGCAGACCAGTTGTCTGAAGGAAGATATCCACTCTGAAAGTGTTCTTGACAAAATGTTAATAATTCCTTTCCAATAGGAATCTTGAGAAATTTTGATATTATGAAGTTGCCTCTATTGCAGAAATTAGGATGAGGTCTGGGAATGGAAGTGTTGATATAGAAATATCTAGATGGAAAACAGAACAAGTGCAAGATGTCTGCTACTTCTGTGCACAAAGAAGGCTGAGAAGGTTCACAGACGCTTGCACTTAAATTCATATTTAGAAATAGCTTTCTGTTTTTTCTTCATGTGCTTGTCTGTCCAACTCTAATTATCCATCCTCTTTTTTCTCCAATTACATGCTGTATAATGTTTAGCAGCTATTCCAAGAAGCAGCTTATTCCTGTGTGACAAGATTTAATTAAACTTCCACTGAAATAATTAGTGAGGGTATCTCAAAAGGCTTTTTAAAATCAATGCAGTACTGAGAAGCAAATAGAGTTAACACTGTCATCAAAGATCAAAGTCACCAAAGAACGTGACTGAAAATTAAACCCCCAGCAGCAGTGTAATGAAGAAGCATACTGAAGCAGTTGTGATTCTCTGCCTCTTGGGTCCTACCTACAAATTGATTTGACATGGAAAATTTCCCTGAGGAAGCTTAAAAATAGTAAATTTCCATTAATTACACAGCAAAGAATGTTCTTTCTATAATTTATAATCCATTAGGAAGTTGGCTTGCTTTTTTTTATTTTTTTTGTTGCCTCTTGCTCCCTTTATCTGGATTTTCTGCTTTGCTAATAGGTATTGGCTGGAGATTGGTTGGGTGGTTGTGTTTTCTGTTGCATTGTGTAGCCAGAGGCACAGAAAAGGAGCGAAGTGCCCAAAGCATGGGATTCCTGGGGCACACCAGAAATCCCAGGCTGCAGGCACATCCTTGAGGATCTCAGGAGTCCTTCAAGCAGGACACCCCTATCCCTTCATGGTGAGCAATTTGTTTGATGAACCAAATCCTCCCTGTGCCTGGGGACTGTGCCAATGTAAACTGAATCAGGGGTTGATTGATTTTTCCAGGAGGTAGATGAAGGTGCCTTATTCAGCAGCACAGGGTGCATTGCAATTCCTGCCCTCGCTCCAGCCCTGTGCTGAGCTGCCCTGGGCACAGTTAGGATCTGCAGGGCTGCAGGAACAAGTAGGGAACAGTTTGCAGGAAAGGTTACTCCAGTGAAGGTTACTCCAGTGAAGGTAACTCTGCAGAAGAAAATGCTCACAAACCTTCTCATCTACTCTGCAATATGGGTAGGGTTTTTTGTTTTTGGTTGGGGGTTTTTTGTTTGTTTTTTTGGTTTTTTGGTTTTTTTGTTTTGTTTTTGGGTTTTTTTTGGTTTTGTTTTTTTTTGGTTTTTTTTTGTTTTTTTTGTTTTTTTGTTTTTTTGGTTTTTTTTCCCTCAGGCATTGACATTTTATGGCTCCCTCTTTTATTTTTAAGCACCATAACACACAGTGAGCTTCTGGAGTTGATGGCTGTACAACACCACCTAGACCATAAACTTGGCCAGATTTTAAACTGGCCTTTTATACACGTGCAAGATTCTTCAGAGCTGCAGTATCAAGTGTGGAAAACATGAATTTGGCAAATGAGGAATTTGCCATAGCCTCAGTTGAGCAGACAATGGTTCCTGAGGGAGCCCTTCCCTGCAGGTGGGGCAGAGTGCCTGGCTGCTCTGCCCAGACCCTGTGAGGCTGCCAGAGGGGGTCAGGGCAAGGCTGGCTCCCCATGCTGGCACCTGCTCCTCCTTCCAGCAGTTCATTCTGCTCGTTGTTGTGCCAACAACTGGGACAGCTGCTGAATTTCTATGGTATTTATGACTGAATTCCTCTGATTTACACTGCCTAATGCTAAGGAGTGCATCCCTGGGTAGAAATGTGATTAAAATATCAAGAGCTCAAAGAGAGAAGGGGTTTAGTGGGTATGTGCTATATGTCACAGTTCTGGCATCTCTCCTGAGTTGTGCTTGGGTTGAACTGTGAAAAGCTGAATAATTTATTCAGAAAGTTATGCTAACTCAGTATGGCACTGAAACACTGATGATTAATAAATAATTAATAAAAAACATTTATTCTTCAGCCATGTCCTTGTATGAGTATGAGCTGAGCACTCAAATACAGTTTTCTGTGCCTGCAGGATCCGAATTCCTTCAGTGTTTCTGTTCTGCAGAAAAAAAAAATTCCTTTAAAGCCTCCTTAAGAATTTCAACTCAATAATTAAAATCAGGAACAATAAGCTATGTTTTTGATATGCAGATAGGTATGTAGACATGTTTCTATATCTGTAGGTGTATAAATAAATAGAATTGAGGCCAATCTGTAAGCAGTAGGAGAAAGCTGGAACTAAGTACAGTCCAAGTAGGAGTGGTAGAAAGTTACTCTAATCTAATAATGTTTTTCCCCAGTGGCTTAGCACCTTCAGATCAAGTCAGTACTGGAAAATGGCTAAAAGGCTGGGTTTGGGTTTTAGTCTTGGAGTGGGCAGGAAACAGCAAAAACTTCAGCTTAAAAATTTAAGTTTTAGTCACGTGTTGTTAATGTGCTGTGTTAAATATTCTAGTTATTTTTTACACCCTGCTAAATGCCTTTGACAAGGACAAACATCTTTTCAAATAAAGGATAGTAAGTGGAAGGCTTGAACCTCTTAAATTGTCACACATGTCATGATAGTCCAGTGATTACATTTTGAGGTGTTGTGTCTTCAATATATGTACAAGGGTAAATCAAAGCATTGAGTGCTGGGTATTCAGCACAACTCCCATGCAATATTGGATTGGCAGTGGAGACAAGAATTGCTCATTTTTTGAAGGTAAAAACCTGATCCTGTTCAAAAGCCTTTCCTGCTGAGAATCCTCATCCACATTCATAAATTTCGTTATATTCAAGCAAGGGAGGCTGTGGTGTGTTCTCTTTGAGAAATGAGATGTACTTTTAAAAAAGACATTTTAAATATACTTCTGAACTAATCCTACTTAATATACCTTATGTGTCTATGGCACCATAATAAATTATTATTTTAAATATACAGTCAAGCTTTTAGATATTTTTACTTCTGTCCACTTAGAAAGGCTATCTTATGGTCATCTGCAGTCTCATACTTGGGCAGAAAATAAACCTTGTGGTTATAAAGCAATTTATTTTTTTTTTTCCTTGGTTCTCTGCTGAAATGTTTAGCTATAGGGTCTAAAGTGGATCTTCAGTAATAATTAGACAGGATGAGACCACAGAGGAGAGGAGACCTGGTATTTAGAGAATAATGAAAATGATACCTGCCTAAGTGATGATGGGAAGAGAATTTAAAGAAAATTTTTCTCATTTCCTAATTTCTAAAAAATTGTGGGAGAATGTGGCAGTGACCCATGTAATCACACCTGATTGATACATGGAAAACCACAGTGTAGTGCTCAACCATTACAAACATATAACAAACCCATTTTCCTAAATGCCCCTTGGATAATTAAATAAATGTCTTTGCCAGAGCAGGCTTTGAATCACGATAATGTCCTGGGAGGCTATCATCACTTCCAGCAGCCATAATCATCACCTCAGAGAATGGAAACACACTTAATCAGCAAACCATGCTACTCCCCTTGAACGAGCAAGGGAGGTGGCCTGCAGACTTTTATCAGGCTGGATGAATAACTAAATGTTTACAGTGAACTTGTCCCTTTAGTGTTGAGGATTGCTCATGGAGCTGAGGAATGCTGAGGTTTGTGGATGGCAACTGCACGCAGTGCTTAGAGTCAGCTTGGTTTCCCTGGGTGATGCTGCTCAGTAAATGAATATTCTGATTACAGGGTATTCTTAGGGCTGTTACAGCTCTGTGGGGAAGGACCTGAAGTATTGCACCTGTGTTAAAGTGTAAGAGGGGTTTGAATTGGTGAGCCACAGTTTTGGGCTGGAGCACCCAAGACATCCCATTTGCTGCAGCTGGTTATGCCTGCAAATTTTGGAACATTTGAACCTAAATCTGAGTGATTTTCTTTTCTTGTTCTTTATTTTTTTGATCTTTCAAGCTGTTGCTTTCAATATGGATTTTGGTATCTGTCAATTTAATTTCTTTGCTGCAAGTACCTTACATAATACCTTACCATAGTGTAAATGTAATGATTTCTTACATTTTTATACTGCCAGAAGTTTACCTGTCGGGGACCACAAGTCTGTTTGATATTGTTTTTTAAACCAGAGTCTTCATGACATAAACCAGAGAGGCACTAAAAATGCAAGAGCTCAGTCTCAGTGCTCCAGGCAAGAGATAATGGTGCACTCACAGAAAAGTCTCCCAGGGAATATTGAGGCAGATCAAGTCCCTGAAGGCAGAATAAGCATTCCAGCTTACAGTGCTTCTGACAGGAACATGCTTGAGATTGTCTCAAATTCACATCTGGTTTGCCAGCTGTTAAGGTGTGGGACACAGAGAGTGGGATCCCCGAAGGCAGAGAGATGCAAACCAGAACAACCTCTGACTACAATGCAGCAGGATTTGGGACTTTTGCATCAAGTGCTCAGGTTGGACATGTCACACAGCATATGTCTGGGCAGGCTGTGGTTGGTGGAAGAGCCTGAGCATGTTAGAGATGAGTGAGTTAAGTGTTAAAAAATAGAGATTGAGACGTGAGCAGACGAAGACAAGACATGAGCAGTGTATATCTTCTTTCAAAAAGTTAGCTGTAGGGAAAATATAAATTGTGGTGGGTAAGTCTGGGATGACATAAGGCTGTTGTCAGTCACCTGGTGAGGCTGTTCCTAGAACAGCTGCTGCTGAAGAGAGCTCCTTCCCTTTGTGTTCCTCTGGAGCAGATCTTTGCACGTGCTCTTGATGGCTGCTCTGTAGAGGTTTCTTCTGAGCCCATCTGCCACTGGCAGAGATGGCTGGAGACTGGGGGAGGTGGCAGCACTGTTTTAGCAAGCAAAACTTGAAACCATTTAATTTTGAATAATAAAATGTGTGTCTTTATAACTAATGGAACAAAGAGCAAAACCATCTTTCCACTAATTCAGTCATTCCTTTTTCCAGTTCCTCCAGCAGCTTTTAGGACAAGAGGAGAAAATGTCCACAGGTGAAAAGTGAGACTTCTCAATATGCAATATTTGGGTGACCCCAAAGCAAGCATCAGTTGGCAAAAGACATATTGCTGTGGGTACTATTTATTAAATAAAGTGAAACATGAGGGTTTTGCTTTGTTTTAAAGGGCTTTAGAGGAGTTTATAATTCTGGGGAGGTCATCATCACTGAGCTCTTGGTTGTGTTGGAACCAGAAGAGCAAAGTTTATCCTAATGAGTCTTTTTTGAGAAGGTTGTACTTTGCTAGCACCTGGAGACAGGAGCAAGGACAAGGGGCATAGGGCATCTAGAGAAGGTTGGTGTCTAAAAAAATCAGTTAAAGAGATGAGATACTGGGTTAACTCTAATATAGAAAAGGAAATGCAAGGTGCCTGAGGGACTGGATGTGACAGGAGCTTGTGTGTATTGGCAGTCCCAGGTAAAAGTGGGAAAGAACGTGCACTTCCAGACTTGGAGAAGCAGATGGGATAGAAAGTGAGACTGTAATTGTTATCACGTTGTGGGATGTTTAGCTTGTGGATGAAATTTTCATGAATTAGTTTATCCTTAGCAGTAAACCTTTTAAAAATACTTTTCTTGGTGAGCCCCATTTCCTGTATGCAATGGAAGTTACAAAATAAAGCTGAGGGGAAATGCCATGCTGAGCACAGCTAATGTTTGCCTGACAGCAGTGATACACAGCCAGAAAGCTGTGTTTATGCATGAAAATTGTCCTTCTGGCTTTAGTTACTTAAAAAATAAATGTTTTTCAAAATAGCCTAAGAAGTCTCTTTTCCCAGCACTCTGTGGAGCTCGTGTTGCAGCCTTGCACTGGAGATCCAAACCCATAGAGCAGAGCACTTTATGTGAAATAATTGGAAAATGGAGCTTTGTGAAAATGTCATTTGAAGCAATGTGGAATTGGCTGGTTGCCTTCTGTTTGCTTCTAAGTTCTCCAATTGTTTAAATGCCACCTTTGTAACAACAGTGCCATTCACTTGACAATTTGTCTTTTTATTCCTGATAATATGCATGTTGGATACAAAAATAGCCATTCTACTTGTCATCATCAAACTTCAGCTGAATTTCAGACAAAGAATTTGGCAGATCTCCAGATAAAATATTGCAGAGCAGCTCAAGCAGGCATTAGTATTTGTTGCTTATACATTTTGTGCTTTGAAATCTCAATTGCTTCTGACGTGTTCAAAAATAACAAGTTATTGTTCCCCTAAAACACAATTTGAAGCACATTTGAATGGAATATTGCATTATTTTTGCATGGAGATAAGTCTTGTGGAACAACAAAGACTAAATGTTGCAGTGCAGAGGGGTTTTACAAAGCACTCCCCCTCTGTGGAGCAGTTTGCAGGGTGCTGGTGCGGCTCCAGCTTGGCTGAGACACAGCCAGGCTGTCCTGTTCCACTTTGGAGAGGAGGGATTGGACTGGCACATCTGTTTCCCTGGGCAGGACCCAGCTGTGTATCCCTGAGGGTAAAACACTGCGAGGTTCAGAGACCTGTGCTGTGTTTCCAGGGTGAAAACCTGGCCATTGACTGACTCCATGGAATAATTCTTACCTCAGTCTCCTCCCAGGCTGTGCTCAGAGGAGTGAGCTCTGTGCACATAAATCAATTTGTCTAAAAGCATGTGGTGCTAGTCAGGCACGCACCTGTCCTATGGCTTTAATGGGATGAGTTCTGTGTTTGTTACTCAGGTGTTGGAGTGGCTGGAAATCTGGTACCTGGAATTTCAGTCCTTTGCTTTTTTGAGACACCCTTGGTTTCTCTGTCTTTGAATTGTTACAGATGTAATCCCTGATTTATTATCTTCATTGCTTGCAGTTAATGAAATTAAAACTATATTCATTTTGAATAAATACGATGTAGCAAAACTCTCTGGGTAAAGTTTAGCAAAGCTGTGTTGGGTACAGTAATCCTGACTATGACCCCACTGAGCAGGTGCAGAAATAGTCCTAGAACTGCACTTCTTATTTTCCAAAAGCCCTGGAATATACTGATTTCTTAATCACTCTCAATGTAATTAGCTGTAAAAAATAATTGTACCTCATTTCTGATCATAAATCCATACTTAAATTATGGGATATTTTAAAGTTACACATTTGAAGGATTAGAGAGCAGAAGAAAGCAGCATTGTTTCTTTATCTTTAAGTCACATGCAAACTGTGGCATCCAAGGACTGTCTTTTTGATAAGCTCAATAGGGCTTATCTTGCAATAGAAGTATACATTGTTCTTCCCTTTAAATGTATTCTGGGATTCAGATTACTTTCAGCTGTTCCCTTTCTCCCCTTCTCAGTCTCTGACTTAGTTTTGTTTTTAACATGCAGAGAAAATGGTTTGCTTCAAAATATGTATTTTTTCATAATATAAATTCAAGGAGTGGATGAGGAAAGATGTATATGCTTGGCTGGGCTAATGAGAAAATGACTCAGTCTGTGTGTCTAACATCTCATATCACATAAAGTGGTTGACAAAGAAAAATGGATTTTACTTTAAATACTCGGAGCTGCCACAATAACTGATCATATTTTGTAGATTACAATGGGCGTAAAGCAGCAATAAACCACGAGCTTCACTGCCTGCTCTCAGAAGTTTATAAATACCAAATGCAGTTCAGTAACAAATCCTTGATTTGCATTTACGTAAAACATATTTTGGTGAAATTAAAAACCTTAATTGAAAGAGGAGAGCAGAAATGCACAACTATAACCTTATCACCCCTCCCAGGAGGATATTTCCAAGCCACTGGGATACAGTATGAGCAAGGGACTGCTTCAAATGTTACCCCTGTATTTACTCAAAGTGAGGGGAGAAACTGCTTGGAGCTGTGAAAACATAAGATATTCAGCCCAGCATTTGACACTATGCTAAAATTTCACACCCAGGCCTGTAATCCCGCATTAGAGACCATCAATGCCATTTTTATTGATATTCCCTTTTAATGGAATCATCATGATGAGCAGATTTCTAATAAAGCCATGTATTTTTGTTGTTCATAGTTCTTCTTGTCCCCCTTATCATGAGAGGATGTATTAGATAAATTTAGTTTCTCCTCTGTGTCATTCTCTGCTCCTTATTCAATCCATCCATGAATGAAGAGATCCTGTCTGCAGGGAAGTGTAATACCAACCTCCATAATTTAGCATTCAGGTGCTACTGATGGAGCACATGGTGCACTAAACCACTGACACTGCCCAACTAAAACTTAATGAAAGTGGGAAATTTCTTAGCCTGGAAAATGGGAGGGAAATCAGTATCTCTAGAAATTTCCATGTTGCTTTTCTTCCTCAGAATTTTTTAATGCTCCAGCATATTTTATGGCTGTTTTATTGTTGGCAAATAATTTATTTATAGATATTTGTAGGGCAAGTTTCATATGGTTATTTCTTCACCATGATATGTCCACTGTGTGCAGTGCAAATGTATGGTTCCAGACACATACATATGTCCATTTATGAGCTTTGCTTTAATTTGGTGGTCTACTTTCTTGCACAATTTTTTACATGAGAAAATAGCTATAGTATGACCTGAATTTTTAATATTAAATTAATTTTTTATACTGATCTGATTCTACCAAGTTAAAAGCTGAAACAGTGTTTATATAAATAGAAATTTGCCTGGTGTAATTTTGTTACCCTCTTAATAAGTAATTTAAAATGTATGAAATAATCTATTTTTGTAGGGACATATACTGTAGTTATACTAATGTATGTGTACTACCTTAAATTCCTTTTATACTGACTTTTGAAATCTACTGCTTGTTTATTCTACTCTACTGAAAAAATTATTGTTTTAAATCAGTAAAGGCAAAAGCGAATATGCTTTAGTCAGTTAAATCAGTTCTATGTTTTATGTTTTCAGTTTATTCAAATAAGCTCAGATTGCCAAGATTATCTGTGACTATGTGAATGTGAGAGGGATTTCAAGAGGGATTTCACTGCATTCTTTCAAAAGTTAGATGTTTTTGATATCCTGAGGTCTGGCTTGTAAAAGACATTGTTCATTGCTGTAGTTTTTCTCCTGTATTGCTTACTCCGAAAGCTAAACTTACTGAAACCATCTGTGAGTTTATAACGTTGTAAATTAAGAGCAAAATAGAAAAGAATGGTTGATGAGAGAGCAAATGTTTTGGCATGTACAGGACATGGATTTAGCTAATAACTCCTGTAATGCTGAGGTTTGAATTTGGTGACATTTAAAATAAGGATCCAGACATCTCGGAACATTTACATTTTGCCACCTCTGAGGGGGTAGAGGGGATCTGACTTTCTGCAGTGGTATTTTTATATAAAGCAGTAAAGAACTGGTAGCATTAAGTTGAAATTGAAAAAAAAAGGCAGCAAACTCTTGGTATCAATTTTCAGTGGACATCCTGTGTGTTGTTTCAGTGTTCCACTCTTTACAACCCTTGCGCATTTTTATAGTATCTTCAATGAGCATTAAAAAATACAGGTAACTTTTGGCATAGGTAATAATTTTTATGTACTTTTAATTTCCTGTGCAGGAAAGAAAGTGATACAGTTACGACTTGAGAATGGGGAGGTCAGGAGGAGAATTTAGGTTGGGTTGGTGGCCTTGGTGTTTGACCAGAAGAGTATTTTAACAACACTCAGCATCCAGCTCTCCATTTTCTTCACTGATGGGTCAAAACCAACACCTGGCTGAGCCTACATAAAACAGACCCTTTTTGTTTGGTGTCACATTCCTATACTGAGTACCCCTCTCTCCTGAGCACCTGTCAGCAAAGCTCATTCACTCAGTCAGTCCCCAGTGCTGGCAGCACATCCTGATGTCCCTCAGTCCCTGAAGAGCACCATGGAGTTAAATGCACAAAAAGAGGGAGAAGCTTCTTACAGCAAAATTCCCAGGGGGTATCAAGAGGTTCAGAAACCCTCTGCAGCAGCTGCACAAAGATATCTTACCAATGCAAAAATGTCCTTTCGGTGGGTGTACACCAGCACCACTGCTCTTCACAGCACTGGGTGGTTTGGCCCCTTGCTCTCCAAGTGGGAAGTGCAGTGACAGCCATGGAGTTGTTCCCTAGGACAGCTGAGCACTTGGAAAAGTGCATTTTTTCATAGCTTTAACCTTTCATTGCAGTTGTTTCTTGCCCGTGCTACCTCCCTCACGTGCAGCAGAGAGCAGGACGTGCTCTTGCTGGGCCAGAAGGGGACAAGGGACAAGGGACCTGCCTGTGCTGCTCAGATAGGCAAGGGCAGGGCTGTGGCACCAGCCATGTGCCTCTGAGCGTGGCCACCTTCTGGGCACTCGGTGCCTCTGTGAGTGAAATGTCATTGCACTCCTTGGTGCAGGGAAGCTGGTTTGCTTACAGCTCCATGTCTTTAAATACCAGTAACTGAAATTAATTAGGTAGCTGCTCCTTAATTCTTTTGACTGTAATCTCATATCATAAGAGCACCATATTCAATCTGGCACAAGCTGCTCACAGGAGAGGCCCAGACCTAAATTAGCATCTAATCTAAATTAGCTTTAACCACTTGAAAGTCTGTCTCATCTAGACTGGGTTAAAGTCATTAGTGGTGAACTCTGAGAGGGCTGTGCTTTGCCTGTGCTGCAAGCATCTCCATAAAGGTTAAACCTGTGTTTCTTTGGTGCTAATCATTTGCAACTGAATGCTACAGTCTTGTTGATGTAGTTTGGAAAGGCAGGAGTTATGTGGGACTCGTGAAAATCAGGGTGAGAATTGAAATTTCACCCATGATTCAGGGAGCATGTGTGCTTTCACCAGAGTGAACCCAGGCTCACTAATGACAACTCTTCAGTTGCTGAAATTGGTGAACCGTTAGATTAATAGTAAGGTGATAATTTCCATTTCGTAATGGGTGGTTCTGCTGTTAAAACATAAAATATATAGGAGAAATTTTATTTGGAGAGCATTTTCTGCTTTACTTGTGGTTAGAGTCATATACTGGAACAACTTGTACTTTGTGCACTAATGTTTAGATGTAAATACCAATTTTAGGAGCAAAAGCAATCATTCAAATCAACCCCACATCCAATTGTGATTACAGCAGACTATCACTAGAAGAAGTGGGGCCAGAACAAATGAACCTTTCATAAATAGAAGTATTCTTCTGAGTGAAATAACTGTACTGAGGTCAAAAGGTCTACTTTGATATGTAGTGATTATTTGTATAGTTATGGCTTTATGCTTCAGCTTGCAAAAATTTACATTGCTTATTACTTATAAAGAACATTGTACTGCTGAAAAAGTTGTTAGTCTGGTGATGCTTAGCTCTAAATATGACTTGAAGTCGGGTAAGTTTATTATTTAAATAGCTTTCAGCTGTGAATCCTTGAGATGTCTCAGTGCATGAACTATTGGCATTTTGCCATTTTTCATCATGATCAATAGGCTGATTTGCAAGGCAAGGCTCCTGCATCCCTTCCAGCACATGGCAATGTGTACTGTGCCTTTGGATATGGAAATATGCCTTACAACAGATGGACAAATATTATCACTAGGCAACTGCATGAAGACAAAATAATCCTTCTACAAAATTGCCCATGGAGCTTTATGCAATCAGAGGATGCACTGTGTGTTTGTGTGCTAGGGAAAAAACATTTTTTTGTTTGGTTTGTTGTCCTGTAACAGGGATGTTTTGGTGGTCTATGCCACTGCTTTGTGTGTGGTGTAGGAAATACCGTATGATAACCATGAAAAAGTGATTTTTTTCCCCCCACGCCCTTACCTGTATGTTTTCAGTTGTGCCATATCTTCCTGAACAGATGGCAGATACTCTTGTTTCCACAGGTCCTCCTACAGTGCCGTGCATGAGGGGCTGACAGGAGGACAGGAGTTTCTAACCAGGGTGTATTGAGTAGTTCTCCTGTGCACATGGTGCCTCCTCACCTCAAGGCCCTGTGCATGCTCCTGGTCTCTGCCAGTGCTGTGATTTACCCTGATTTTGGGGACAGGAGAAGTTCTGCTTGCTGCAGGTGAAGTGTTTAGAGAAACAAACGCCAAATGTAGCAACTGGCAGGAGGAAAACTTGGGGTTTTGTCCAGGCTGTTTGCTGCTGTTGTGTTTTGTATTGCAGTCACATCAGAGATCCTCCCTCTGAATTCAGGGCCTCCTGTTGCCTGGCATTGTGCAGCCCCAGAAGGGTCTGATCACTGCCCTGATGGCTCTCTTGGGTAGATAGATGAGAAACACAAAGGCTTGAAAAAAGGGAAAGCAATGATTTTCATCATACAGATTAGTAATAACAGCCCAAGAAGAGTGTGATTTAATAAGGTGCCTTTGGAAGCTGGACTGTGCATCCCAGACAGTACCACAGACCTTTTGTATCCTGTTTTAGAGCCTGGAGCAAGATAAACCTCTGCCCGAGCCTGAGTGGGGTACAGAAATACAGCGTTGCTTAGGAACTGGATTCCTCCTGGTTTCCCTTATTTTTTTTAGTCCTTGATAGCACAAAAAATGGTGAGCAGCCTTGCAGAGGAGAATGATGTTACCATTATCTCTGAGGTTTCTCTTACCATCAGTGCTGCCATAAAAATAAGACTTTCCTCTTTGATGATGTTTATTTTAATCTCTTTTCACAGATATTATGTGTGAATGAGGTGTTAAATATTATGACTTAAATTTGAGAACAGAGAGGGGTAAATTGCACAGAGGAGTGGTCCTTATTAAGGCTGCTTTCAGCTGAGGTCCTTAATCCTACCTGATCACAGTAAAAGTGCTGGTGCTTTGAACCAGGCCCAAAGAATCAAGATGGGAAAAGGCTTTTCTTTTTCAAGACCTCTTAGAAGGAAAAAGGTAGTACTGCCTATAAGTGTTCTGCAATGTGATGTTGAATTCTGCTTTTCTTTTATATATTCCTTTCTTCCTATATTCCTGCATGTTCCATCATAGCAGCCTCCACTCCTCTTCTTGGTTCTTTTTTTTTTTTGTTCAGTAATTTTAAAGCTAAATCTCTCTCTAGTATGTTTAGGGGGGCAGCACCTTTTTTGACAGGTTGTCATTTGAACCAGAACTGTTCTCTTTTGTGCACAGTACTTCTGCAGTGTTCTGGTTCAGACAGATTGTATCATTACAGATACTTTCATTTGCTGGACGTGACCCTTTTTCTCCTATTCTGTTTAAATGTTCTTCTTTCTGAAGGCAGAAGTGTCCAAAGCCATCCCTGGTGCCTGCAAAAAATCCCTGTCTTTTGTTCATAAGTTTCTGAAAATCTCCCTCAAATTATTTGGCCTGATAGAGATGTGTTCATGTCCAGATGCATTTAGAGTTCACTCACCTAATTGAATGAAACTGAGGGGAAAAAAAAAAAAAGTGTTTTTTTTTTTAAATCTTTCCTTTTAGTTTTACAGGCAGCTAATGCCTTTTCAATGTTCCCACCAGGTGAGTGTGTGCTGGCTGTTGAGGCTGTGCAGTCACTGAGCTCTGTGTCCAGTTCCTGGCTGTCACACAGGACTGTGTGGCTGCCTCCTCCCCGTGCTGTTCTGTCAAAGCCTCCAGTCAGCCCCTGCCTCTGGCATGTAAGAGTGGCTTTTCCATGCTGGCAGCAGCTCTGAAGTGATCTGGATCAGTCAGGGAAGGGAACCGAGGAAAAAACACTTCACAAGAGGCAGGGGAGAGGCACAGGGAGGTGTCCTGAATGGGAATATCTTTTAGAAGGAAAAGTCAGAGTTCAGAGTAGCAGAATGAAAACAGAGAGGGCTCCCAGTGCTGGTGTCCGGGGTGGGGGCGAGCAGCTGGGCTGGCACACGGAGCATGTGAAGGTTTTGGGAAGTTTTGCCTCAGATTAGGAGAAAACAGCCACGCCTGTAAACCCCTGTGTGTCAGTAGCTGTGAGCTCCCTGCTGTTCCTGTTCCTGTTCCCCCTGTGCTGCGGGCTGAGTGTGACAAATGAAAAGGTTTTTGAAATTATGTGGAGCTAAAAATGAATTAAATTATTCTCCCAATAAGTAGCAGGGAAAGAGGCAAACACTATTAGAGAGAATGGAGTCAGGGGGGAGGAGAAGGAGCTGTTTCCAGGCAGCGGTGGATAATCCTCAGTGTGAATGAATGACAGGTTTGGCTTTCGGAACTTGTGGAGCTGGGCTTACTGAGAGCAGAGAGATTGCTGCTATATTGGAAAACTTCTTTCATAACTGAGAAAGAAAAAATACCCGGTCACTGATGTCCTTTGTTTCATACACCTCATCTAAGAGAAAAAACTCCTAGCAAGAGTAGGAGAGACTTTTAACACCTTGTAGGCAAGGAGAATGTTATATCAGAGGGATAACAATAACAGCTGTGCCAGCAGCGAAGTGCAAAAGATGACATTTTATTACTGCAGCACTGTAGACAGCGTTGCTGAATTTGGTAAATATGAGAAGTTTGGAAGAGAATAAGCTGGGATGAACTTTGGTTGGCTTAAAGGACTTGAGTATATTTGTGCTTTTTTCATTAGGCCCATCTCAGAGTAGAAAAGGTTACTACAAAAGGAAATGCAGTAGTGGTGGTGTAAGGGTAAGGGTAATTCTATAATTTTAACATTTAACCGTTGTAGTTAATTTCTTTCACATATTAAAATCTGCTATCTTATGTTCTAAGACTGCTAATCTAGCTTGCCAAATGCAAAAAAGTATTTTCTAAACCACCCTATCCAAACCAAATAGCACTTTTTTTTAATATGCATATTAGTCATTGAGTTGCAAATAAATATATATAAACTGATATTTTCTTATTATAGCGATTTAAGGTGAGAAAACTATGAATGTTCAGAGTAGTTTTCTTTAAAAAATACACAGTTTTAAGGAGCAGCAATTACAAGTTTTTCATTCTTTTTTTTTTATGCTACTATGGACATTTTTAGAGTTAGATATGGCTTTTCTGAAGATATGGATCAGCTACACAAATTACTTATATTGTTACTCAAGATATCATTTTTTGGTTTTGTTGTTCATAATCAGTTGAAAATATCTGATTAAAATAAAATGCATTTTTAAATTTTGGCAGATCATTATTTAAAAATAATAGTGAGTTTGATGTAATGAAGAGAGCGTGCTATGAAGCAGGTAAGGGAAAAAACAAACCAGTGTTGGGAACAAATAAATCAACATTGTAGTGCCAAGAGGAGCTGTGCTTCCCCACTGACTGCTTCTGAAGCAGCTCCAACCCCTTCATATACTGCTAATATCCTTATTTCAGTGAGGTTTTAGTGGGCCTTGGGATCCCTATACTCCTGATTCCAAAATCCTGGAGGTCATCACTGAGTCCCTGGCTTCTCCAAAGGCTCTAGGTGGGACCATCCTTGCCCACAGATTCTTCCCTCAGCAGGAAAATGAGCTGGGTAAGGACAGTAAGTCATTTTGGCTTGCACTGCACACACACTGGTGACACATCCACTCCCTGACTTGGCAAACTATTCCTCAGCTGCAATCACAGCCACAGCTCACCTTGGTACTGTATCATATCTCTCAAATACCAAAATTCTCCAGATGTATCAGCTAAGATTGTAAGAAATTGCAGTTCTGCTTTAGAGATGAGTGAGCAGAGGCAGAGGTAAGAGTAGGTGTGAATTAAAAACTGGTGTTTGTGGTCCCAGGTGTGCTGTAACTGCTCTGCTATACAGCCCCTCAGTCTCTAACTCAGGCTTGCCTTTTGCACCCTTTTAACAGTTATAAACTAAAGCTTCAGAAATACCCTTTCTTTTCTTCTAAATAAATATTAGGGAGAATCTTGATCTATAACATCAGCATTCTGTCCCCTACTCCATAAGTTTATAATTAACCTGCTACTGGAGAAGTGTCATCTTTCTCATGGCCTCCAGAACCATCAGGCACTGAAAGGATGCAGCTGGGTCACTAAAAAATAAATCAACCTGTGTATGTGAGGATGATATTCTCGCATAGACAGAAACTTTGCATCTCCTCTGAACTTAATTCACTTCTCTCTGTCCTTCTGGGCTGTATGGGCACTGAGATTATTTGGCAGCTGTTTGCCATAGTAATAAATTTGGAAATAATTCAGTGAGCTCTAGTAGGAAGCCAAGGCTTCTGACAATTGCCTGAGGCTTCTGCAATCCTCTGGTGCTACAAATCATCCCAACCTTGTGATGCCACCATGACTGCAGAGTGCCAGAAAGGAGTGCCTGACACGCTGTGGCATGGGAAGAGACATCACCCGCTGTCAGTGCCTCCTCCTTCCTCTGCCACCTAATTGTTTGGGGAATAGGGAGAACCATAAATAAGAGAGATTAAATTCTGCTGCTGAGACAGGAGTTTGGCTTTAAAGAATCATGAGTTCCAGAGATTCATGCTCGTGTGCAAGATGGCTGTGTAATTCTGGGACAGATAATCATAATTTGTAGGTAATTTGGAACTTGTGACTGCTTGTAAATCCTGATTTAAAGTGCTGAATTTGTTCTTTTGGTGTGGCTTCGTTTGGGGCTGATGAGTGTTTCCACGGCACCTCTTGTAAAATAATATTGTTTCCATGATAGCTACTGCTCTTACTTACTTCTTTAAGTTCTGTTTGAGCATGACATTTCTGTTCCTGAAAGAACTGAGCTCTCTGGGGATAAGTACCCATTGCAATTATGAGCATTTAAATGCAAAATATTTACATATTCTGAAAGTGTGAGGAATTGGTGTTTCCTTGCTATGACTTTGTTTGTCTGAAATGTTTCGTCTCTGTAGTTTACACATTACCCATTATTGTAGAATATTTTTTTTCAGTATTTTTGTCCACTTGCTGCAAAAAAATAAGATTTAAAGCCCGGAAAGTCGAGAGCATGATCAGTTTCTCTTGATGATGACTGTTTGCACTCCAGAGCCAGTGTTCTGCTTGTGCTGTTTGCTCCCACACTTAAGGTTCTGAGCTGAGACCACCTTGTTGTGTTAGTAAGGATGCCAGCATTGCTGACTCACAGTCTAACTCGTATTAATGAAGCTTTCTTCACAACTAGTTGCAATTTTAATGAGATTTGTGTTTCTCAGGCCTTCAGCACTTTCCACAACCATGTTGAACTTGAAAAGTTTTCAAGAGAATATTAATATTAACATTATCCAGTAAAAATAAGTTTTGTGGCACTGGGGATGCTGATGGGTGGATGAGTATTCTTCAGTTCATTCTGTAATCTTTTAAAATGTTAATTTAAAAGAGTTATGCCTCTTGTCATGATCATATCTGCCCATTTGGTGACACAGTTCCATTAGGGGTGGCATTCAGCTGACCAGGGTACCTATCAGACCCATCATCTTCACAATTCCCTTGATGAATGCCTTTGGCTCCCCTTTGACATCATCTGTACTCAGAACTTGGGGGGCAGCTTCTGTAAGCAAAGCTGGGCTGGATGAGCCACTGATCAAACTAAAACATGGTACTCACTTTTCTGTACGAAGAAAAGACATGAAATAAATGGTGACAAAAGAGAAAGGCATCTCCTAAAAATGAACAAAGGGGGATTTTCAATGATGTCTTGCAAGAATATAGATCTTAATCTTTACATGTTTGTTATTGAACAGGCTCTAAATTAAGACAGTGCTCTCTCTGAAAGTAAATGTAGTGCTCAATGTTGGGGAGTACTTTTTTAGATGATATAATAAACTTTCAGAGATTTGAGGCTGAGTTATTTTCTAAATTTCAAGTGGAAAGCTGAATGCTTGCTATTCTGATTGTATTTCAGGTAATAGTCCTGTTTTCAGGACTCCCACTCTGGTTTCCCAGGATTAGTCTCTGTCTCTTTTATTGAATCCTGATTTATAATGTCAAGACTTATTTTTTTGTTAGAAAAATGAAAACCAGTTATGTTCACTGACATACCTATCCATATCAGGTGCCTGCCTCACCCCATTTCAATTTGAATACTTTTACATTTGATCTTATAAGCCTCTCATTCTACAAGCATTTGTTTTGTTTCATGGTGTGACTTGATTGCACTTGCTTGGTTCAGCTGCAGGGAATGCTGAGGATGCTCATAAGTCACAGTAGGATTTGGCCTATGTTAGATATACAGAATTTTTTATCTTGTTTGGTGCTAGTCTGTTGCAAAATCTTTTGTTGCCCTTACAGGAAATCCAAGTTCTTCATAACATTTTTTTTCCTGTGAGCTCCTCCTTTTCTTTTCCTCACCATTTTGCCAGGAGCACTGCATGGCTGAGAATGGAAAGCATTCTGAGAAGTCTGAATTGTTGAATAAAATACAGTAGAATTAGTTTGGCCATTTCCTTTGAAGAAACAAAATGCTACTAATTAGAACTTAAATCACTTCCTCAAACCTCAGCATGTACCTGAGAACACAGGTGCTTGTATCCTTTGGTAGAAAGATTTGGATAAGCACAGAACCAATTTCCTGCCCATTCTGCATCTCAGCATGTAGCTTTGACAGTGACCACCCCCAGATTTAGAATTATTTCTCAACATTATTTATTTAAGGGTGAAATTATGTAGCACTTATCTGGACTATTTAATAATATGCAAATTATTTTTTAAGTCTATAGAATCTTTAGTCATTTTATTTATGCAGATTTTTCACAACAAAGAAAGCATTTCTACTTTTATAGGATGAAGGTTAAAATCTTTACGGGGTTAACTACAATTTTTTTTAGTTGTTCTGGGAAAAAAAGGTCATTTGTTGTGTGTATTGTTCTTGATGTAGGTGCTTCTTCATTGAAACTCTTCTTGAGATTGGGAATGATAAAAAGCATTTGTCATCCAGTGCATGATCTGTGACATATGTGAAATGAGTTTGTTTATTTATTAGGTAAACATTTTCAAAGCTGTACTGCTACAAAACCAGTATTTTTCTCACTGTTTGCATTTATAGAAGCAATAAAGATCCTGAGTTGCAGGTTAGCTAAAATGCTGAGCACATCAAAAGTATAGAATTGCAAAATTTACACAAAAACTTTATTACTAGAATTTCAGTAAACTTGGTAGAAGGTCTTTGCATGGCTCAAAATTACACCTGGCCACATACTGGGTTTATAATATAAAAATTTAGTTCAGATTGATCAAAGCCTTTGTAATTTCTTAGTTAAAGTTGGTTTCAGCTGCAGGTTTACAAGAAAACCTTTACTCAAAGCACTTTCAGGCATTGTTACTACATTTTTTACGGCCTTTTGCTATAGCCTCTGTTCTTGGGTGCTTGATTGCTCCTGGAGTGAATATCGACTTTCTGCTGAGACAGACATGGCAAAGTGATGTGTTTTGTTTAATGTTTAAAAGCTGCTCAGGCAGCCTGAGGTTCACATCCACCTTGGGACAAGAGGGAGAGAACAGAAAAGCAAGATGGAAAAAAAAGAATCCAGAAAAAAAAAAAGCATTTGTAAAAAGAGTTCTTGTTCAATAAATTCAAATCTGACTCTGAATAATAGGAAAGCGGATTTTGAAAAGCTTCTAAATTGTTCCCTGAACTGAGGTCAAGGAAGAAAATAATGCCATTCACAGTAAAACATGGATCAATAAGAAATCCAAATAGGATGGTGCTTTTTATTGCAGTTATGTTTGACAGCACGAGTCAATGTGGAGATGCAGACCCTCTTAGTTTAGAAGCCTGAGTTTTTCTGTATAGATAAGAGAGAGGTGTGCTTCCCACAGGCCATTCCTGTCAAGGATAAATGCCTGAAGGTATGCAGCTTCTCTAAAACAATGTTTTGCTTGATTCTGCATCTTAGCATGGCAACACACCCTTGAAAACTTGTGAGACTTTACTGATAGTACCACATGCCAAAAACATAGGTTTTTTTCCATATGTGTTTTTTTCCACAGATGCTGTTAGGGCCTTAGCAGCAGAAATTACACAGCACAGTTATATCTTCCTTGGCCCTGAATTTCAAAGTCTTAATCCCAGTTAACCTATATCCATAAGTGCAAAGGTAATTGTGGTCTAAGTTTTGAAATGGCAGAGTTTTCTGGCACACATGAGTTACTGTGTGCAGTTGCTGAGACAACTTTAGAGACAGTTTCTCTGAGCTCATCCTGCTCTGGATTCAGCTCTTCCTTGACTTCTTCCCTCTCTTTCACTGAACACTGACCCAGGCTGTCCTTCTGCCGTGTCTCCTTCTCTTCTAAGACATCCTTGCCTCTGTTCAGCTTTTCCCTCCAGTTCATCTTCCCAGTGTGTTACTGTGAGCCACCTCTGTGAAAATTTTCCATGTTGCCGCTTCCACACAAGCTCATCACACCGTCAAATGCCTCAAAATATTTCTGCTGGGAAAAAATGTGGGACACTTGGCATTAAACCACTAAGCTTTCATAAAGCAGTGCTGTTTCTTCATGCTTCAATCTGTTTGGTCTTTTAATCATTTTTTTTGTATTTTAGTTGGAAGCTATTTGGAAGAAAGAAAAGTATTCATTTTTAGCTTCATCTTATTTTGTAGAGTACCCACCAAACTGTGATATGTGCCATGCCTGGAGGTCTCACTTGTTAAAAATTAAGAAGACCTTGCAAGTGTTTGAAAGGAAAAGATGAGTAGCTCTGTTTTTATCTCCCTCCTCCAACTGGCCCAGCTTTAATTTCAGGTTATTAAAATTCAATCATAGTAACACTAAATATGGTTAATTCTGTAGAAATTTAGATTAAGTGTTTTGAGCCTGCAGACCAAGTTAGATTAAATAATACTGCTATGTGCTAATAAATTTTTGTCTTCCAGGATTCTACCCACAAAGATATTACATTAGAAAATTGAGGCAGTTGCTAGGGTTTCAAGCATATAAATTTGGAAGGATTCTAACTTTGAAAGATGTCAAAAATAAGCCTGAAATGATTCTCTGTGTTCTATTCTCATCAAATTAATTCAGTTTGAGAAGCTGCATCTGTAGAGTTTCATTAGCATTATTTCCAAACCCAGTTACCACCCCGCTTCCTGGTTCTTGAGTGATGGAGTTATTGAATTGCTCACTGGATGAGGTTATCTGGAGCCCTGAGGATAAAATTCTGAGACAGTTTATTGCTCTGATAGAATTTGTGTAGATTACTTACTATCACAGGACTGTTTCTGTGTTATTTATGTATGTGTTTACAACGTCTCATATAAATTTACAAATAAGAACAGGATAGTACAGGTCATGTATGAAGGGATTTCAGTAGTCACTCTGCTAAAGCTCTATGGTCCTTCTGTATAATTTTAGCCAATTGACTAATAAAATGTTAAATGAGCTGCTTGGTTTTCCATGGTCTTCAAGGTGACTGCAACTTGGATCCAGTCTGTATTTTGCATAAACTTTCCTCTTCTTCATCACCTTAGACTGGCTCTTCAATGTGTTAATTCTTCTCATTTATGATTTTTGATATAATAAAAACAGCTTGCATAGCAGAGAGAGCCTTAATTGCACATTAAACTGCCTTCTTTGCTGAGCTGAGAGAACTCACTATAAGGCAAATTTGTATTAAAGTAGTGCCGGCCATGCTCAGAATTCATTAACTGTTTAAAAATCTTAGTACTGTTAGCTAAACTGATATGGCTTTGAATACTGATAAGGCTGGAAGCATAAATGCTGTATGTGCAGCATTGCTGGGCTGTAGAAAGAATGGCTTAACTTGAACTCTGTCTTTTAAATATGCCTGATTTCAGTGGATTAATGCCTGTAAAGATAAATGAAGATTTTACATCTGCATAGAAAAACAAAGCTTTCTTTGCTCATGACAGACTGGTTATGCACTGCTCTGCAGCTGCCTCTGGTGTGCCTATAAAACTGATTCCAGCCTGCTCCCAGTAACTGGGAACTTGCTGGGAGCAATATCCTGCTGCCCATTAGAAAATCACAGCAGCCTTTTAACACTTCCAAGAGTCAAACTTCTCTACTGCTTTACTACTGGATTACATTATAGAATACTGATGTCCACTTAGAAGCAGTAAAACAGTTTAGCAACTCTAAGTTACTTTTTTTTTCTTAGCTAGACACGTGGGCACCATCTACTACCCCATAGCACCTCCTTATTGATCTCTATTGCCCTGCATGAAATAGCCCGAGCTGTCATCGAAGGCACCTGGGCTGGCTCCAGGAAGATGATGAATCAATAGGTTAAATTTAATTGGTGAGGTGTATTATCCTGAATGACTAAACCTGGCCATGTGCTACAGTGGAAGTGTGCCTTTTATCTTTGTTTTCCTGGGTCTTAGGCTATAAAATTCTAGGCTATATCCTTTACTCAGGCTTACAGTACATTTCTGATACCATAGTGCTCTAATATCTTGCTGTGTGTCACTGTCATCTGGGCTGCAAGACTAATGCAAGAATTCATCTTGGCTGTGTTGTCCATATATCCTTTTGCACAAGGCAAAAATATTTACTAGACTAGAGATAGAAGCAGCAGTGGCTGAGTAATGTGTGTGCAAAATGATCTATGAATGCAGGCCTCGATTGACTGGAAATGAAATACTGTGATAAAATCCCATTTCTGAAATATGTGGTTGCGCCAAGGAATGCATTGCCTGCTCTAGGTTTTTATAGAAATTGTACAGTTTAAGCATTATTTTTTATATACTGACTGGAACATTGAGAAAGTGTACTAGTGGGATTGGAAAAACAGTTATTGTAAGACTATTGCCAAATTACCCAGTCAGATTTCAATGTGTGCACTTTACAGCATTCTGTTTCTTCTGCCGTTCTGGATTAGAAAAGCTTTTAAACAAGGGAAGGAAGGTGTCAAGAGATGGCAGATTTGAGGAAATGAAAAAAATTTTAAAAGTAAAACGTTTGTGTTACTTCAAACTCATGATGTTTGTAGTAAAAGATCTAGTTTTGAGACACTTGCTCTTTAAGCTGGCAACAAAACAGCTCATGGTAAAAATACTGTTTAGCTCTTAGAAGTGCCTGTTGATATGCTGATGAATAGGTAGTCTAAAAAGCATCACACCAGACTTGGACTAAGTACAGGAAACTCTAAATGTACTTTCTCTAAAAGTAAGTTGAAGTATCCAAAAACCAGAGTATGTACAAACAGAGGCATGGTATCAATTTGATTTTCATCTGTCATTTGAACAGGTATGGAGGCACCTAAAAGCAGCAGGAGAGCAGCACGGAAACCAGGCGAAAACACAAAGAAGGACAAAGGTAGGAGGACTGATGCTACGGCGCTTTGGCTGGATGGAAGTTCCTGTTTTTCCTGAAAGCAGGTTCTGCTCAATGAAGAGTTACTTTCTGCATGGAGCACCCGTGGAGCTGCTGAGGATTTGCAGGAATTGGCAGTAAAGGGAGTGGGGCAGGAGCTCGGGGCTGCCAAGGTCAGGCCAGAGCAGTGTGGTGTGATGAAGGCTCTGTGGGTGTACAGAGCCACCTAGGTTAAAAATTTGGAGCAATGCCTTGATTCCGATTCCTAGCATGTTGTGATGAGTTTTTAAGGTTTTTAAACTCTAAGTGTGGGATGTTTTTGGGGATAAAAGCTTTACTTGATGTGGGTGGTGTTTGGAGACCTTTGGCCCCAGAAAGGAGAGTGGGAGACCTCTGTGAACCTGTGTCACAGAGGGTGGGTGGGCCTTACTGCTGGTTTAAAGAAGTTCCACTGCTTGGGGATTTTTTAAAAATTTCTGCTAGAAGTTTGGTGTTGCTTTAAGTATGATAAATTATGGAGAAAAGCTCATATCTATGAAAATATTTTATCTTTTGAAGTGGCCAGGAGCCCTGCAGATCCATGCTGCTGAGGGACAGCCTGCCCATCCAGAAGAGCAGCTGGGGAATGGCAGCTCTTGCTCCCAGGAAAGGGGAGCTTCACTGAGAGTGACCTTTCAGCCTTCAGATGTTTCATCTGTGTGCCCTCCTGAGGGGCTGTTATTTAACTGCAGGCATCAGAACCTGTTCTGCTGCTGGCTCTGCAGCTCTGGCCAGGTCAGAGCAATCATGCAGTTCCTACCAGGCCGTGGCTTTGGAAAGGTCATGCATGCCCTGGTAAAGCCTGTCCCTTGCATTTTAAGAACAGTAGGAATCAAACCTTATCAGTAACTGTGACCAACAGAGCTACAGGAGATATGGCTTAATGTTCTATTACAGATTAGAACTGCTGGGAAAATGTCTGAAGTAAAACAAGGAAGAAAAAAAAAAAAAAAAAAAAGAAAAAAGAAAAAAAAGAAAGAAAGCTCGCTCTTTAAGGCTGAAGTCTGAAGTCTTTTAGCATCCAGTCTGTCAGTACATACCTTCTGGATAAAGGGTTGTGGATTTCTGGAGGAAACATATAAGGATTTCACTAAAAAATAGCTAAATTAGGGTGTTTTTCTTAAGGAAAAAAAAATCATCCTTCCTCAAAAAGAAAAACAAAAAAAACCCCACAAACCCCAACTCCAACAAACAATCAGACCAAACAAAAGCCCAAGTAAATTTTACAAGATTATTGTTCCTTAGAGGGTATTTTTAATGACAGGAATGACCATCTTCTGTATTACGTGTGTTTAAAGTGTTTAGTGCAAATGTGGGGTTGTGCCAGAGTAAAGAATTTATATGCAGTGCTGTCACCTGGCATGCTGCACTGCCAGCTCAGCTGGAGCTGGGAGTGCTGTGTGGTTGCAGCAGCTGCCTGGGAAACTCTTCTGAAGTGATGGCCTCCTGCAGCACAGCAGGCTGGCATTCAGAGGGCAGGGAAAGAAAGAAAGGTAGAGATACAGAAGGTGACATTTTGAGACCATGCATGTGCTATGGTTGGCAAGACCAAAGATTCTGGTATCAGCTAAGCAGGGGCATGAGTCTCTTGGGGAAAGGGTTGTGTTGTGTGTAAGAACTCAGAGTTACACCTATTTAAGGTTTAGAGGCAAGATAGAGCGTCAGTGGTAGGAAATTAAAAGTTCATTAGCAGCCTTGGAACTGCACTGAGCAGGACATTTCTGTTCTCTGTGGGATATCCAAGCATCTGCTTTGCAATCAGTGAACGACTTTCCAGTGTATTAATGGGAGTGGGCACTGCTAAAATTGCTGGGAGTGAGAACAGCACCAGAGATTAGTTTAACTAAAATTCATCAACCATCTGCATTGTGTAAGCCACAGGTACCTCATGCTTCAGGATGGTAAAAAACTGCAGAAGCGACGCTAAGCACATTAGCTGGTTTAGAATCTGTCATAAATAGGAGTGCTCTGAAAAAAAGATTCTTTTCCCCAGCTGGAAAGGTTACCTGAAAGGAAGTAAAGCTGAACTAAATTACTCATGTGTACATTCTCAGTCTGGAGAGTTGTGGTTGTGTGTAAAAGAGTTTGTCACATATCCAAGCAATGGACAGGTTATTCTGATTTGCTTGGCTGGATTTGTCTAAGGTACATTTTCCCTGCCTTGAAAATAATTTTTTTAAGCCATTTCCTAATCCTTGAGAACCTAGTTCATGACTCCTAAAGGTCTGTTTGGCCATCAGTGAGGCTAGGTACAAGTATAAGCTGCTTCTGAAACTGATGCTTAGCACTTGTAAAATCCTGCTAAAATGGATAAGCTGGAGCATTCAGAACTGGAGGAATGTTTTAAATTTGACTTTCCTATATTCATTCATAAAATGAGTATTGGGTTTCATAGAGTACAATGCATATATTCAGTAGTGCTTTGAGGTTCTCTGTCATATGAACAGATATATGGAGAATGAAGAGACAAAAGGAGGTTCTCCTGTCTGCTCTGGGATTTGGTTTTAGTTTGATTTATTTGTTTATAAGGGCCCAAGGCCAGAGAGTGTGAGATGAGGTTCTGCCACCAAGGTTATGCACGTTAAACTTGATGCAAGGCAGCAGAAAAGGTTGATAGCAGTGGTGTCTATTGCCAGCCATAAAGACCTGCAGTGTTCTTGCATTACATCTCACTGGCTGTGTTAAAATGCACTTAGTTCCTCACAGTCATTTCTATCTTAACAAAAATGTGCTGCTTTTAAAACTGTGGAAAAATTCGAATGGCAGCTTGGTACTTCTGGTAATAAACTGCTGCTACATTCATCTCATAAAGCAGCTACAGCAGAATTCTGAAGCAGCCTCAGCCAGGGCCCTGCACAGCCCAGCTAGGCTGGCTCGCCTCTCCCTGCTGCTGTAGCAGCACTGAGCCAGAAGCAGGAGCTGTAAACTTTAAAATATGACTGTTCACCCAGAAAGCCTTTTCTTGCAGCACTGAAAGCTTTTCCTGCATTTCAAGTGAGTGGGAGATTGTTTCCCCAGTCATAAGTCTGTCTCTAAATACTATAGCAACCAAAATTAGGCCATACATCATCCTAATAGTAGCTTTCAAAGAATTCTTTACAGGATCAATTCAGACCATACAAAGCAGTAAGGTTTTGAGCCCAGTCACTGAGAATAGCACCATCATGAATGTATCACAGGATGAAAGGGACTTGGGTGGCAGGAAACAACACTGCAAAACTTCAGGAAGAACATGGATAGGGGTGTAGCTGTTCACTGTTTGATCTGTTGATTTGTGTGATAGAGCTTGGCATTATGGTACCTTCTCCATGGCTTTTATCATGCGTTTGCCATCCCATTGCCTTTCCTGAGGGAATTCATAGTATGATTGGGGTTGGAAGGGACCTTTCAAGATAGCCAAGTCCGTGGAGAGCAAGGTGTATTGATGTAAGGGGTGTCTGTCTGCCCAGCAGCCTTGCTGGTTACTCTGTGTGTGTCTGGCTGGCCTCAGTGGACTTCAGGGCCTTGTAAAGTGACGTGAGTGGGGCTCACAGCTCCAAGGAGAAGTAAAAGTTCTTGCCAAAGCAGTGAGGATGTGTAAATATACTTGGTAAGCGTTCTCTGGAAATATTTCTTCACACAAATAGCTGATAGGCAAGTCTGCAGATAGATATGAAGTTAAGGCCAAATTTATCATACCAGCAGGCTTAGCTGGAGTACTAAATATTGATGTTCATTGTTAGCATGTGCATCACATTATGTGCCATTCATCTCAATATAAATACTGAAGCGTCTGACAAGGCATTACTCACCATGTATAACCTGTCAGAGCATGTCACTGTAAATCATTCATACTGTTGAAACCTCATTAATTAATGGTTAAGGTAAAAAAAAAAAAGAAAAAACCCAAGAGATTTTTATTCCTGCATGAGGAGCAAAGTTATGTTTTATTTTACCACTCAGTGTGTTAACCTAGTGCGATTCCCTGACTAGTTTTATGTGTTTCTGTCCACATTTACAGTCTTATAATATCTTCAAAGATGGAGTTTTTTAGAATTTTCATAATTGATAATAATATATTTGATAAAAATTAATGAAATTTTTGTCCTTAAATCCTTGGGAAAAGTCAATGAAATGCTAGATTTTAAGGACTATGCAGCCTGGCAAGGAAAATCATTAAATATTTTAGGTTACAGTGCCACTTACCCTAGATTAATAACCTTAGTGCAAATAATCCTTGATTTTTTGGTCCACAGACAACTTTTCTGTTAAAGAGTAGAACTTTATATTAAAAATCTGTGTAATATCTCTTGGTTACTGCTTATAAGCAGGCTCTTTGTTGCTGCCTGGGTGATGTGAGTTTTCTCTCTGGGGAGCTCATGTACCAGCACAGGAGGGCAGGGGCAGAGCTGCTGGTGCTTCACTTGATTTTAGTCATTTGATGCAACTTCTCTTCCTTCCCACCTTGGAGTTTTGTACACATGAAGCTGAAGTCTATTGGCTATAAAAGGTTATCAAACACTGGCTAATCTATCCAGTATGTATAATTAGAACTTGGAAGGAATCTTGTGGAAGCACTAACTATCCTGGAGAAGATAATTAAAGCTGAAATATGAATATAGCAACAGCCCCCAGGAGGGGAAAAAAATCAATCACATTATTGCATTAAAAGAAAGATTTTGAACCTTGACTCAGATACCCTTTGTGTTCTGAATTGCACAACCTCCACCTGAAACTGATTTTTTAAAAATTAACTAGTAGGAGATTCTCCTAGGTAATAACTAGTAGATTGTGATTTTTTTTTTTTTTCAAAGAAGAAAAAACTTATTTCCAATTGAGATGTAGAAACAGAGAAGCCCAAGTGTCACCTCCTTTTTGCAGAGGTGCAGCAGGAGTGGATCTATGCCATCCACAGAGTTCCAGCAATGTAAATAAGGGCAGAACAAAGCTTTGGTAGGGTAACTATTCCCTGGGCAATACCCAGCTGGTGCTGCACGAGAGGTGCCATGGCCAGGGCCATGGCCAGGCCCTGTGCAGCCCCACACAGGCCCTGTGCCAGGACAATGGTCACACAGCAGGACCTCACCCGGGTGTGTCACCTGCACATCCCATTGTCCCTATGGACATCCCGAGGAACAAACCAAATGTTACTTCCAGATTCCCCAGGGAGTCTGAGGCTAATAATTTTGCTTTGTTTCATTAGCCCAGCTGTAATGTAGCAGAGCTAATGCAGTCATATCCCAGTTAAGGTACCAAGCAGCTTTAGCTGCTTATCTGCCATGGAAAGAACCGCATTCACTTTTGCAATGAAAATTAAATGTGGAAATAATTCCCTTTTCCTTTTTGGAATATTACTGTGCTATTAAACAGGCTTAAGACCATTAAAGAGTAATGACATGAAGTTGCATGCATCATTATTTTAAAGGAGATTGAATGAAAATATACTGTCTATCTGTTCCAGCCCTTGCCTAATCCTCAGTTTAACAGAGATTTGTAAGGGCCATGATGCACAGCCATTCAGTAATGAAGCAGTCTTCAGTTTCTAAAGCAGGAGGTTTAGTATCTATACTATGAATGAAGTAAGCATAAAAGGCATCAAAGATCCTGTTTTCTCAGTCTCAGTAACTTTTAAGTTTTTCTATTAGTGTAGTCATACCTACAGAAATGAAATGCAAAATAATAGTAGAATATCAGATTCTTTGCTGTCAGTTACTTCATGTGGAAGCTGGTTACAACTGATTTCTGTAGTTTCCTGTACTCGTGAATTGCTTTTGGCTCCACTGCCCTGGTTTGAGCAGGCTGGGGCTGGTGCAGCACCTGGTGGCTTGATGGTGGTTTCACCAGTGGGAAGGTGAGAAAAGAAGGCTGAAGGTCAGGTCTTCACTCCTAAATCCCATGTGGTAACTTGGGGTACTAATCTGTGTCTTCAAAGTGTGTCAGATGAGCTTGGACTCTTAGCTGTGGTTCTGAAAATTGAGGTTTTATAAATATTTGTCATTGCTGAATGAATGACAAAATTAGAGCATGGGTCATCATCTCCTACCTCTGCTGTGCTTGTCTAAGCTTGGAAGTTGTCTATGTGTTGGTGGGAATCAAACAGCTTGATTATTCCATGAAAAAAAAAAAAAAAAAAAACCAACCCAAAGATCCTTCAGTGCAAGGCTTTAATTTTATGTGAAGGAAGCCTGAGCTACACTGTCACCCATCAATGCATTTAATGTACAAGAGCTGCCTTTTGTCACAGAACAAAGAATTTGGTGAGGCTGAGGGGAATCAGGGCCCCTTGGCCCTGCAGATCTGCTGCCTCTCCTGTGCCCTGGCTCCCCCAGCTCATCCTCCCCTGCCAGGCTTTGGGCCAGAGCTCCCACAGCTCCTGGGGCACCTGTAGCACACGGGGGAAAATAGTGGGATATTTGTCCACAAAAGTTTATCATCTTCCTTCTGGTACATCTAGATTGCTTGGCCTGGTTTATATTTTGATAAATCTCCCTGGAGTCTTGGATCAAGCTTTCACTTAGAAAATAGTGCAGTTTCCTTAGGGCGGCTGAAAACCTGGTAGAGGTTTCTTCTCTGCTCCTGTTCTGAGAGAAAATGATGCATGTGCACACACAAACAGAGAGAGCTCTCTGAAGGGCTGCAGCACAACTCACTGCCATGCAAAAACCTTCAGCAATGTGAATATTCTGTGCCAACCACAGCAAGGCAGATCCCTATGACTTACAGAGGGCTAGAAGATCCATCCAGAGCCTCAAGTGCCTGTAGTACCCCCAGCCTGTGGGTCTGAGGCCTGGAGAGAGCTGGGAGGGTTTGGGTTTTTTTAAAACATCACACTGCCAATTTATTTTGATTTAGAAGTAGAACTAGGTTATATCAGTAGGAAATCTTCAAATCTGAGTTTTCTCCTTTCAAAATAAAGGCTGAAATGGAAAAGGAGATATTGCCAAATAACTGGAACACATATTCAGAATAAAATATTCATACAAGGAAGAAATAGGGTCTATGCTTAATAAAAAAAAGCCATTGTATGCTGTGATAGCAATTATGTACGTTCAAATATTGTGCTTTTCTTCAAATCTTGGTTATAAATCCAAAATATATAATTAATGATTCTATCAATTATGCATTTCTAATTTTAAGGTATAAATAAAATTCCCTTGCTTATTTTTATAGGCTGGCCCTTTAAGAAAAATCTTTCTTGGCCTTGGGTCTTATCACAAGGCACAAAGAAAAGATCAAGAGGCTGAAATCTGTGATAAATTGACAGGGAAGTTCCTGCTTGGAGAATGCAATGTGTTTGAAGTTTTTACGGATCCCAACTTTCCTTTTACCACAAAAGAAAAAAAGTGATTGCAAGATGAAAGGGCCTCATTGACTGTGCAGACCCATGATGGATGAAATTTAATCTCTTTCAGTCACCATTTCTGCTCTGAACAGGTTAAAACAGACACACATTAAGTTTGAGTGCTGCATGAAATAAATTAGTGGGCTCAGACTCACTGGGAGCGCACCAGCTGCCCATTTCATAAAACCTACCCTTACAGGTGACTCTAAATTGATATTTTTGTGAGCTGTCTCAGCTCAACAGTGAGTCTGAGGTAGACAAGAAGTGAAGATTGCCTTTATCAAGGGACTATTTCTGTCTCTGTTATGTTGGTTTCATGGATCTCATTATTCTCCACTGATGTCCTAATTCACCATGACATATCTGGGGCAATGCTATCCTACAGGGCCCGGTGCAAAGTGTAACAGTGGGCACCAGGAGGAATTTCCATGGATGCTCATCCGTAAAAGGTGCAACTTCAGTGAGTTGCCATAGTTTGAAAAGCCTTGATCATGTTGTTCTTGAGATAGATTGACAAGTGGTTTGGCTTAAGAAAAACATTACAGCCAGTGTACGGCAAAACCAAAATAGAATGTCCTTTCTTTTTTTTTTTTTTTCTTTGCCCTTTGGCCTCCCTCCTTTTCCTTAATTTTAGACATTGTTCAACCCTTTTTCCTTTTCCAAAGCCTCTGTTGCATTTAGAACAAGTAGAATAAGTAGATTGTCCTTTATATTATCAGTTGGCACTTGTAGCAACACCTTCAGCCATGTAAACCAGTTATATTTACTAATCTTTCCAAGCTTTCAAACTTACAAAAGTGGCCAGATAGCATTTCTGGAAGTCATCATCCCCACCCTTTACAAGTTCGTGGCAGTGAGCATTATTGCATTCTTTAAAATTAACTTTCTTAGGTTTGCTCCTAAACTTACACATTTCTCAATGAATGTTGGGATTTTTTTCATGTTTATCAAGATTTCCAGGAGTAATATTTCCAAAAGAGAGTACAAACCCAGAGTTTATAAGTCTTGGTCTTGCAGATTCCTCTCATGCTTTACCTCATTTGTGTTATTGATAAATAACTGCTCAGTTTTATAGGAGGCTGGTAAAGTGTACCTAAAGATTTTAACTCGATTTTAATCTATTTAAAATAACACTAAACCGTTATGAGGCAGACCTATGAAATGAAAGTGGCCACACCAACTGTCAGTAAAAATGATGGAGGAGCAAAAAGGGGCAGGAGGAAGCAGATTTGCCATGGCAAACAGTGCAGAGCTTCTTCCAGCCCTGCTGGACAGGATTGTCTGTTCCTCCCCGTGACAGAGCAAAGATGGCACTGCTGGAGCTTGGCTCTCTGGGTGTTTGCTGCTGCAGTGGGGTTGCTCCTGGGGGGGTTGTTACACAAAAACAGTTCTCCAAGCCTAGAGGCACAAGCAGGGCTTTTGTCACTTTCACTATATTAACAAAAACTGAGATGAGATAAAGTGCAGTATAGATGTGTCTGGGAGTCAACCTGCCTAAGAGTGCCTCCTATAAAGATACACTAAGGTGAAATGCTGCAGACATGCTCACTCTTTAGAACATCTCACTTCTAACAGTAAACATTCAGTTTGGAATCTTGATGACTAGTAGCTCAGGAAGATATGTCTTCAAAGGTGCAAAGCAAAGAGACCAGTATTCACAGCTGAAGGGCTCTCTAAGAATTTCACTTCTGCTCAACTCATCTCTCAAACTGAATTTCAACAAATGTCTCTCTTGGAGGAAAAAAGCAAGTAGTCTTTAGCTGAAATTATTTGTGGAAGTGAACACAAGCAAGAATGCAGCTGCTAAGGAAAACAATTTCTTCTCTCTTACCTAGCAAGAGGATTCTTGCTGAGTTGAACAACTAACTAATGGGATCTGATCAATAAAGCTTTTGCCTACCGTGAAAGTAGAAGACTAAACACAAACTGTTTATTGTTTGATTATAGAAGGAAATGGGTGTTGAACCTCTCATTAAGAACTGCTTGGAGAACAGAGCCCCATTGTGCTAGGGCACTGTACAAACAAATACTGCAGGAGACAGTGCCTTCTTTGAAATGTTTATCCTCTCATAGGGAGCCAAGAGGATGGAAATATGCTTTGAGAGGTTAGTCTTCAAAAACCTAACATGCAGGCCATGTAATCAAACACCCACCGTGTTATTCATTGACTGTTAGTCATTCACAGTTGACTCTCAACGACAAACAAACTTATTTTCATTGGAATCCTTTCATTTGTATTCATGGATGTTGGGCATCTGTGAAAGGGAGATAAATGTGAAAGGCACACTGTGCTGCAGCCATCCTGCCCTCCCGATGGGATGCAGCAGTGGGATCCAGCTGCCTGCTGGAGCCTGGCAGCGAGGAACCTCCCCGTCCCACGGCCAGGGAGCAGCCTTGGCAGCACAGCCTGCCACTCTGTGCATTCAGATTGTCACCAGGGCACCAATTACTCCTAACATACGGGAGAGAAGTTAATTTTTCAGTTTGAACCTAAAAACGTTTTGCTGTGATTGTGATAATGTGATGACAGTAGGTAGAAGCCTAGTTTTTCTTTCTATAGAAATCAAATATAAAGAAAATGACTGCAGTGTGGAGGTCTTCAGTATCATTTTTGTGATCCTTACCTGAGGTCGTGAATTACATGGATGTAAAATGAGGGTAAAAATAAAATAGAAAATACAGAAATATCTGCTGCATAGATGGAGAGGATAGAGAAAGGCAAAGGAGTGGATAAAAAGAATAATAAGCATTAGTACCCAGAGAAAGCTTTGCTTTTGAGACAGGGCATTGGGCTATGGAAGACTTGACCTTAGCTGTTGCCTCTGTTAAAAGAAAATGAAATACAATAATATTTGGCCATGAATTATGCTAATGTCTCCATTTACTCCAGCTAAAAATAAGAAATTGGTATAGCTGAGGAGTCAAGTCTCTAATGGTGTTTACCAAGGAGGGCAGATTACAGATGGAGAGTAAAACACATTTTCACGTTTCCAGCTAGTCATATTGCATTACAAGATTTCCAACAAAAATTGGCAGCCCAGGAACCAATGAATTGGTTTCTTCTCTTGAGGAAGTACAAGTCATAGAAGACATGACTTTAGAGCAAAAGTACATCCGGAGTTCCATCTTTATTTTGGATCTTTATATTTCTTTTTAGGTTCATCTTTCCATCAGACTTTCACCCAAAGTCAGTGGAAATGGTGACTGCACACAGCCTTCAGGATGGGACTCAAAGGAGTCCTCATATTTTACCTGTCAGAAATCCATGGCATAACTTTGAATTTAGGTTGGGAGCTTTTTTACAGAATTTCTTTTGAGGACTGAAATTTCTGAGAGACAGGTGGACTTCAAGGAACATAAGAGCTGAAGAATGAACAGTTTGTAAAGTGATGTTTTAGTGCATTATGTTGCATACTTTTATGAGGTTATATAAAGTATTGTGATCTTCATCCAGCCTTGGATCCTTGAGCAGATGAGACAATATTGTGTTAATGTTGGAAGTGATGTGACTGTCTTCAGCAATGAAGTGGATTTCCCTAGATTTTGTACCAGAAGGGTTTGGGGTTTGGCTAAACACAGTGCTAAGGACATGCCTAAAAGCCTTTTTGTTACTTCTGGGTGTAAAGAAGAAAGAGTTAAGGTACAAGGAAAGTCTTAGTTGAAGAATGTGTGTAGTTACTTCTTAATTTTTATATAAAGTGCTGAGGTAATGAGTTAAGTTATATATGGTTTAACACACTAAAATTCTTATTTTCTTTAAAGAAGCCTGTTCCCCAAAGCAGTACTTGATGCAGGCAAATGTTTCTATGAGCTTCCATGAGCATGGTCCAGAGAATCTGTGCCTCTCTGCTGCCTCCCTTGCAAATGACCTTGAGTTTCTACTGAGTGTGTTCTGGCAACTCACAGTGGGGCAGGTAATGGGTGTGTTGTGTCTGAGAGCAGGGAAATCCTGCTGGGTGGAATGTGACCCTCCACTTCTCCTCACCAGGTTTGTGTATGGCTCCCTTTCTTCTCACAGGACTGTTTCTAATTGACTCATGGTCGCTCCAGGGACCTCCCAGCACAGTTAAGATTTGTGAATTGTCAGAGTTAATGAATTCTCACAAAACCTGATGCCTCCACTTGGAAACAGACATTCCTGTGTGCCTTCATGCTGCTGGAAAGAGGCAAAAGCTGTTGCAAATGATGTGGGGAGAAAGGGAACTGCCTGAGCTCTGGTAACACCCTCTGTGTCCCACCTTTCCGGCTCTGCTGAGTGCTTTCAGTGAGAGTAAGTAATTCTCTTGACAGAGTTATTTATACACTCTGTGACTCAGCTGTCTTCTGAGGGATGGCAGCTTGCCTGCCTGAGAAACAAACTTTGTGCTGCTACTTGTATTGCTTTTTCCTTAGAATATTCATTCCATGATGTTTGATCAGTGATGGCAGTACTATAAGCACCAAAACAGCGATGAAAAAAAAAAAAAAAGAGGTGGAAATTGTTTTATGTTAATCAAAAACTGAAAAGATGGTCAAAAATGTTTTGCTGTTTGTGTTTTCCTTCCTTGTGTCAATAACAAAAGGCCTTCTGCTGCAGGAGGATTAAAAAATATGGAGTCAGTGTTTCCTCTTGAGCCTTAACTTAATTTAACATCTGTAGAGTTCCTGTCTTGGTACAGTAATTTCAGTGGATGCTGTAAAATAGTTCCTAATTTATAATAATGAAACGTCAGGATCAATTCTTCCTCTGTTGCATAATAATGAAACATCAGGATCAATTCTTCCTTTGTTGCCAAGCATTCTGAAATTATTTTCTTTTGCATGAGCACAGGTAGAGCTTAATGAGATGTTCCTTGGATTTTTGCATGGGCTGTTTGCTTGAGTGGGCAAAATTTAGTCCAGGAAGAATATTCCCATTGTTTTTGGGAGAACTCAGTTTGTAAGTCTTTATATTACATGACTTCACCCTGGGTTTTGTGATGTCATTTTGCTGTGTGTTTTCATTCATTTGTATGCAGTTAGATTGTTTTTGTGTTTTGGTTATTGGGGGGGATGACAGTATTCCTCCCCATATCCCATTTCTAGTCTGTAACAGTAATTGTTTTGTATTTCCTTGAGGCAATGAGCCATTCAACTGGTGGGGGATAATCTTTTTTTCTTTGCAGTGAATTATGTGTATGAAAAGGCAGAGGATGTGGATTGGGTTTTGACTTTCATTGCTGTTGGTTTTCACCTTTTTCTATCTTCTTTTCATACTGTCTATTTTAACCTAGTTTCCAGTGATTTTGTGGTGTTGCCTTTGTTTTGCTGCAAGATAATGGAAGCTCAGCTGTGTCAGATGTTTGCGTGCCTGTTCCTTTAATCCAAATAAATTCATCTTTGTGAATTCAAAATCATCTTTATTCATATTGTCCTTGTTGTTAATTTAAAACAAATCCCTTACAATGTAGCAGTGCATTCAAATAAGAATTCAGAATACCTAAAGCCTGACTATTTTGGTGTTATAGTGTGCTCATATTGCAATGCCTGGAGCCTCTTGGCTGTAATACCTGTTACTGGGAGGGAAAATCATAGTAGGTGCAGAGGATGTGCTCACCTTTGTCTGCAGCTGAACATGCCATCTTCAGCTCAATTTTTTTTTTTTTTTTTTTTTTTCTTAAGTAGATCCCTTGGTGAAAAGGGGCTAATTGCTGGCTAAGGGTGCACTTTTAGTTTGCTTCAAGTTTCTGCCTAGCACGGCTCTGTTGCAGGTTCTTTGTGCTGTCTGGATCCAAATAATCTCCCATAATGGAAGCAGAATGAGTAGGAGAGGAAATTCTGTGCAAAGGGGGATAGATACTGATCACCCACCTGTGAGTGATGACTTCGTGTCCTAGAGAGGGGGTTCTCTTGATCTTTATTTTACCGTAGAACTGGGTAAATACTGCTACTTGTAACCAGGTTTCCTCTACTGCACAGGAAATGCCGAGAAACATGAGAAACATGTTTCTCTCTTTTCTGGATTTGGTGTACTTATTGTGCCTTATGCCCTTGAGAAAGACATTTACTTCTCATGGTGACAGTGTAGGTGGCTGTGGGTGGCTGCAAACAATACCTAAAGCCAAGAAGATCAGAAGGGACATTTCATTTGGGCTAGATTAAAGTGGAAAAATCTGGCTAATTCTAATGTTTCACAGGTGGAAAGGCATAAAATATTAGACAAGCTGAAAGCTCAAGGTGATTTCAGTTACACAGACACTAATGTCAAATAAGCAATTATACAGAAGTGAAATTTCTCCTGTAAATTTGTAACACAGTAGAACATTATGCATAATTGTGTTACATATTGTTTTAAGGATGAAACTCATATTCCAAGCTCCATTAGCTTTCAGAGTGTTTGAAATATATCTGTTGAACACATCCTAAAAAGTTAGAGACAAGATTATTATTGATTTTTATTCACAGCAAGAGCTTTAGTGGAGAATTGATGTTGCAGTTTCAGGTCTATTTCTTTAAATATCTGTTGCCTTAGATTTTGATATCTCTATTCTCCAAATCCTTGCTTTCCACCAGTCATGATTCTGGGTATAGTTTTTGGCCCAGTTAACAGTGACTCAGCCATTGCTACTCCTGGGCTCCAGCTCTGCCCTGTTGCCAGAGGTTACAGCCTGTGCAGCAGAGAGGCTGGAGGCAAATCTCTGATTCTGTCTTGCCTCTGTAAATCACAGTCTGACATGTTAATGGCAGTTGAAATACCCTAGGCCATGAACTGGAGTGACTGAGGAAAGGGCCCATAGGAGAGTGATCTGAATGTGAAAGTAGCTTAAAATCAATTTAGTCACTTGGAATCCCATTATCCCTTTTCTCCTGGCAACTTCGGACCAAACACTGAGCTTGTTCTCTCCTTATCTGGACTAAATGTCCTCTGTTTGTACACACATAATGATTATTATCTAGAGTCAGAAAGTTGCCTTGCAGATGTGTCTGTCTCAGAGGTGTTGTGAAAGAAATGACCCTTGGAAAAGACTCTAAAGATCAGTTGATCATCTGGTGTCAGATTACATATAAGGTTATTATTCTTCTGTATCATGAAAAGCTGTTCAGGTGTGGTCTCAACTTTCTTAGGCCTCAGGCTGGAAAAGTTTTTGTACTGTTTGGAGATGGGGTGGTGGCTCTGTCTCCTAGTGTGCATTGTCCTTAATGTAATGGTGTTCCTATTAGACATGTAAATTCTAAACTAGGAAGAGTCTTATTTCTAGGTAGTGTTAAATGCAGATAGTGCTGCTCTGAATCAATAGGATTAATCAATTCTTTCTCTCTGTTATGTTCTCTAATTTCTGTTCTTTTGAGTTGTTTTGTTTTGCTAACACACTGTGTCAATTTAAGTTTGTGGTTCTGGGTTAGAAATGGGGCTCCTTCTGTTCCCATCAGCTCTTCAGCTTTTGAAAACTAAAATGATATTGCACTCTTTTAAAACCTATTTCTTAATAAGAATAGCACAATATAAATTGCTGGCAAAAATAATATTCTGAAATGTTCAGAAGCAGAAATTCAATTCTGAATGTCAAAATACTGATAGGAACACCAGTGGATTCAGAGTAGAAAAATTACTAATCCTATTTCAATGCAGAATTATGGTTTAATGAGTGGCATTCCACAAATGTTGGATAATAGAAAAGACATTAATATAAAAGAAATAGAAGACTAGTATTCCTGCTTAGTTTTACAGAGATATGTACCTGCTTTTCAAACAAGGTCATGATCAACCTATGGAAGCTATTATACAGCTGGAATAATACAGTTCAGATTGCCTGATCCTCATGGATTGATGTCTTTAGTGCTCTGAAGCCTTGCCCTGCCTCCATTACAGTCCAGCATGGCAGGTGATAATGGGAGATACATGGTAACATAATGTTTTCATATGCATTATGATATTCAGAACTCTGTATTGTTGTAATACTGATTTTTTTGATCCATGCTGTGGGTACTGACCTGATATTTTTCATTCTCTGTCTCAATCACACTGCAAATGGGGAACCACAGTAATTTTCAGGAATGAATATGATACAATAGCAGAAAAAGCATGTTTTCCATTTACTCTGTGATGAAAAGCTGTATAAGAATCCCTCTGCAACAAGCTACTGACCCTTACAAAATGCTTTTGTACAAGTATACTCATTATCAGGCACTGTCAAAGAAACAAATTATTTCTTTCCTCTCAAGGTGAAGTGCTCTGAATGACAAGCATAGGAGAAATAATACAGTAATTTGCTGATTTAAGGTGTGGGAAGTTGATTCACAGTTTACAGAAACAGCAGTGATTGTCAGTCTACCAAGAAAGGATTTTTTGACTCCAGCTAAAGGGATGCTTTTGACGTATTTTGCACTGAAGTTTATTAAATAGAGGTACAAAATGAACACTTAATTTGTATTTCTGAAAGTTGGTGTTTGCACATACAGCTGTAATATTTGAAATGCCTCTTTATTCTAAAGACAAATTTACAGATCCTGCTGGGGCCACTATCCTGTGATGGTAACAACTGCTGACAATATTACACCAAGCTACTGAATGCTTCCCCTTTACTTGCATTGTTTTCTGCAAAAGTATTACATGTATTCTGCATAGGCCACATTGACTCATACAATTCATCTCTTTTGACTCCTTTATTAGTATTTTTGCCCTTTCAGACAGGTTGAACAACCCTATTGACAGCATTTGGAATTCTCCTGGAAGTCATTCTCCCAGTGTAGTTCTTGTAGGAGCTGTGTTTGTAGGGCAGCCCTAAGACTGGGGGATTTTGGGTTGTATCCTTCAACCTCCTGTTCTGCACAGGGTACAGGGTAATGAGAGAATGGATCTGAAGGGAAAGGGAGACTGAGAAGAAACAAATATTCTTTCCTGAGTGGCAGCTCTCTGACTTAGCTGCTGGGCTTACTGGAAGATGTAAGGAGGGCTTGGTTTCTGCAGTCACAAAGCACAGCTTTTGGAAATGTCAGGCTCTCGCTCCTGGCTCCTGCTGAGCACCAACCATGGCAGGCAGGCAGCCCCTGGAATTTGCTTCCCTTTGTGTCCCCAGCTGAAGCAGACACTGTGAGCATCCCTCCCAGGCACAGCACTGAATGCACACAAGTGGAGGTGTGTGTTCTTGAAGAGGTGAAGACTTGATACAAAACGTTTGCTCTGTTTCAGATACTGCAGAGATAGCAATTCACTCGCACCTTAAAACTGCCCTTAAGGAAAGGTATAAGTCAATATTATTTCAGGCAGAATAAAAGGTAGAGTGTGTTAATAGAATAATAATGACAGAAGCACTGAAAGGCTGCTTTAGTGCCTGAGATGACTTTGTTGAAGCTAGGCAGGACTAGCACTCCATCAAATCATGAACTTGTTTTCAAAGCAGGTCTCTGTGCCCGTGTGCTCGTGTGTGGGCACCTCACCTGCCCAGTCCCACAGCTGGGGGCCACGCTGGCCAGCTGAGCAGTGCAGCTCCTGGGACCCCAACAGGACCTGCCAAGCCCTTGCAGTGACACTCTGAGTGCCTGAATGTCCACAGGGGCTCTGCTGTGGGGTGGCCTGACTGCAGACAAGCTCTGCATGGGTCTGTTACCACAACCTGCAGTAGAGTTAAATACACTGCTTAGTGCATGATAATGAGTAAAAGGCTGAAAGTTTCTCAAACTTGCCATAAATTATATCTCAAAGCTCTGCCTCTTGAATTTTACATTCAAGAGCTGTAAAGTAATGATAGAAGGAGAAATTTCAGTATGGATATCTTTGCTAATTGAGCTAATAACAACTTCCAGGGAAAATGACAGATAAAAAGCACAACAGGATTGGATTTCTGCTGGCTCCTAGAGCAAAATTCAAAGTGCAGATTTTTTCTGGGAAGTATATTCATTCCTGTCTTTGTGTTTTCCCATTCTTAGTTCTGTACTTAAAATAGTAACACCAGGAGATGTAGGAAAAAAATGAGATTGTGGGAGAAATCCTGAACTGCTTTTCAGAACAGTGCTAATAACCAATCAGGTTTCAAGATTAGTCAGTAGTTGCAAACATTTCCAACAAGAGATGTGTGTGTGTGTGTTCCTAAAAGTTTGCTGGTCCCATGAAGGAAGATCTTGACAATTTTTCAGATAAACAGAGAAAGTAAAAATATGAATCCTGTAAACCAGAAGTGGTTTAGCCACTGGAGCTATCACAACTGCCTTAACGGTGATGGGCTGGGACACCCCCAGGGCAGGACTGGGAACGGAGCTGCAGGCAGGGTGAGCAAACTCCCCAGCAGGTGCATGTTGGCATTTTCCCTGATGGGATGCTTTACATGATGATCTGCATGCACAGAGCTGTCTCTGAGCTGTCTCTGCCTGCATGCTGTTATTCCAGATTGATTGCTGCTCTTTCCTAAATGCTCAGTGTATATCTAGTGCTGATATCACAGGAAAAGCAAGGGGCTGGTGGGTTTCTTATCACTGTGTTGGTCCTTTACAGCATGAGAGGTGCTCTTGTTCCTCTGTTCTGAATTTTCCAAGGGCAAGTGATGTCAGGAGTGCTTTATGGATCTCTGGGCTCTGGCCAGAGAGACCTCCTGGGATGGGTGGCAGGAGTGCTCGCCCGGAGCAGGCACAGCAGCAGAGGTGTGGGACAAACTCCAGGAGCAGACACACACAGGGCATGAGCTCGGGGCACAGATGGCAGTGGGAGAAGGGGAATGGGATTGCTGCAGGCAGACAAGGAGACACCTGGGCTGAGAGAGTCATGGCAGGTGTGTGGAGAGCAAAGGGGGCAGGAAGAGCAACATTGCGAGGACACAGTGGTGAGAAGGGAGGCAGGGTTTGTTTTGAAATCAGAAGATTTGTGTTTTGTATCCAGAGAGTTGTGTTGTTCTTGTTTAGGATTTTGTGTTCTTTTCAAACAGCTTTGGAGACTGAAGACAGCTTTGGTCTCCCTGCAGGCTGCTCCCTGCCGTGGTGCCCTCCGGCTGGCTCCAAGGCTGCCTGCTGGGCTGCTGTGTCCTCTCTCCCTGGCTTCCCAGCTCCCTCTCTCCCTGGCTTCCCAGCTCCCTCTCTCCCTGGCTTCCCAGCTCCCTCTCTCCCTGGCTTCCCAGCTCCTCACCTACATCCCCAGTGGAGTTTTCTCCTAATCTGACACCAGCAAAACCATTACTAGAGCTTGCCATGCCCCTCACTCAGTCCTTGAGATTACAAGATGAGGATCTGTAGATGCACCCAGGCTGCTGCTATATTCCAAGTGGACAGTAGGTCCTGGTCTTTTCTTCAGGAAACCCAAGAAATCTTCTGCCTGGGTTTATCCCTGCCAATGCTCATGTTGCTAGAGGAACAATCAGTTATGTGAATCTCCTAAGAAATAATTTTAGCCCTGAAATGTTTTTATTTATGTTCATTTTCTTTGAGTTAGCTGGACCAGATAATGTGCGTATCAAACTATTTCCTTCTTGCAGCTAAGTGGGAAGTTACTAGAGAATGAGAGAGGATAAATACTCATGTAAATCTTAACTAAAAATTCCAATAGTTACTGCAACCAAAGGAAAAAAAAAAAGCTTTTCTTATATCATATTTGTTATGGTATTTATTCCTTAGGTATTTGCTATGTTACTGTGACAAGATCACAAATTTGTGTTAGAATATAAACCATACACATCAATGGACTCTTTTCTGATGGGTGCTTCCCTGCCTCTGGCTGCTCCTGTCACTGCACACAGCTGTCTGTGAGGATGCTGGGACAGCCAGAACTGACCTCAAGCCCTGCTCTGCCAGGGAGTGCCGAGTCCTGCAGAGCAGGGGTGGAATTGCTGCACAGGAAAATGTGCAGCAATAGAGGCAATAGAGACACAGCTGCGTTTGGAGTATTGGAAGAGGCAGTGTCGGTGCTGGTGGGAACTGCCCTGAGAAATCAGGAATTTCAAGGCAGCTTTCGGACCTCCTCCTGTCCGAAGCTCTCTGAGTTCTTATTGTGACTTATTGAGGCCTGTTATTTGTGCACTTCACAGGGTTGCTATGGAATTTATTAGGCTGAATTGTGAATGCAGAGAGCAGTTGCTTCCAAAAGAGAAAGAAATATGGTTTGCAGGTCTGCCTACAGATTTAAGAGATGCAAATTCTGTTTCTTGGAATCTTTTTTTTTGTTGTTTTTTGGGTTTTCTTTCCCCCACATTTCTTCTCCATACTTGGAGTTTGGAGAATTTTGCTTTCTAATTATTTATTTTGGGGAGCGTTGTGTGAGAATAACAAGAAGAGAGAATCTCATCTGTCAACTCCCAATTTCCTCTTCAATGTGCACAAGGATCACTTCCTAAAAGCAGCAGCATCCTCCATACATGTGTAAATTAATTTGTTTTTTCAGTAAAAACAGGAAGAGTTTCCATTGTTTTGTGGAGGGATTTATTCAAATATACAAAAAACAAATAGAAGTTTGCTGTTTGAGGTATGTGAGCAGGAGGGAGACAGCAGAAGCTTACCTGGAGCAGGATCCATGAACCTTGGGGGATTTTAGGTAGGTAAGGTTTCAGAGAACCAGTCAGAGCAGTAGGATTATGTTTGGGACTTACACAAAGACATCTTGATTCCCATCTTTGAGACTGGGAATGTAGGCAGCCCCTGCAGAGTCTGGTAAGTCCTGGATCCCTAAAGTGCCTGGCAGGGAGGCAGACACCTGTGAAGGTGGGAGGTGGAGGAAGTGCTGTCTGTGAAATAAGGTCAGGCTTGGTTCTTACATAACAGCTCAGCAACACAAGTTCCTCTTTTTTTGATTGCAGAAGAGCCTCTGACTAATTTGATCTGTGTGATGGGACAAGAAATAAGCCAGGGCTGGGGCAGTTTTAGGTTTTAGAAAGGAAGACTTAGTTACAGAACTGGAAAGTCTGGAAAAGGAAAATGGGAGGAAAAGCAATATTTTTAGATTGCTTTGCTAAAGAATAGTCTTAGTGCAGTTGGATAACAGTTACAGATGGAATCTGATACATGAAAAGAAATACAGTTCTGGATGATGACCAAGCAATGTTCTTCAGAGTCTCATAAAAGCAAGGTAAAAATAGGATTGTTAGGAGAGAATTTGATCTCAAAAATATTGGAAAGTGTTGAGGTCTTTCTGCAAACAGATAGTAGAGATATCACTTCTTTACCATAAGAATTTTGTGAATTCCTTGGGGATAGTTTTCATTTGTGTGTGAAGGAGGAATTCAAAACACTGAAATATAATGCAAAAAGGCAAATTGAAAGATAGAGACAGATAAACCAGAAATCCAAGAGATGCTCATACTATGTTTTGATGAATTCTAAATATGAAAGATTTATCTTTTAATATGCCCCTGGGTACTTTCAGCCATCCCCAGATCTGTTTACCAAGGCTGTGACATTTTCCAAATGACCTCTCTACCTTTAGTAATCTTAAATCCTAATCCTGTTCAAAAGCATGTCATTGTTATATCCGAATATTAAGTTTTAAGCAAGGTAATGGATTACCTTTTGAAGAGTTGCATGATCACTCTCATCTTATCTGTGCTAGTTAAACCTTGATTTTTTTACCTTGGCTGGATTAGTTTCAAACTGACAAAACAGCTCTTGCTTGAGCTGGAGGAGGATCTCAGTCTTGCAAGCAATGCGAAGTCACAGCCAGTTGGAAGATGTCTCAGTTCAGTGTCAGTGTTGCAGGTGCTTTATATTCCCTTATTTCACACTTCAAACTCAACCCTAAAGCTTGCACCTTCACAAAGTAATGCTGTAATGAGGTATTTCTGGTTCTGGCATTTCTAAAAGTGTCAGCTTTCCAGCCAGGGCAGTAACTACAGCTCACTTTTATAAATGTGGGCACAGAAGCACCAGGGGACACCAGTGTTGCCTGGTGGCCACGTTGTCCTCAGCAGTGGGGGCAAGAGCAGGGCCCAGCACTCCTGGTCCAGGGTCTGATGCAAATTGCAGCTAGTCATTGAGGGGCCATTAGGGGTGGATTAGTTTGGAAAACCCAGCCAAGAAGCTAATTTAAAACAAAATTATGCTAGTTCCTGGCAACTGGAACTAGCATAATTAAACTGAAATTAAGCTGGCCAATTCCTGATAAAATCACAGCAGGGAAAGCAGAACAAGCAAACCAGAACTCTGTTTTGCAGTTAAATTAAGCTGGCCAATTCCTGATAAAATCACAGCAGGGAAAGCAGAACAAGCAAACCAGAACTCTGTTTTGCAGTTAGGTCCTCTGCTATTTTTAAGCCATCCTGACAGCTTGTTAAATGCCAGTCTGGAGAGCAGCTCAGAGTAGTGACTCTCACTTCAGACATTTTCCAGGGGAGGCTGTGCCCTGAGAGGGTGACTGGCAGCAGAGTGCCCTTTCCATGCGGGAGTCAGCCCCTGCAGCACCCAGGCACTCAGGCTGTGTCTGTAAACCTCTGCTCTTAGTTCTCCATATGGTCCCAGCACTGTTACATGCTCAGATTGTGCTGCACAATTTTGAGTGACACATTTTGATGTTTCCAGACCTATGTGCTCTCTGTAGAACACACTTGGCAGTAAAGACAAGTTACACAGGCACCCTGAGAGGTCTGGGCTGGCCCTCTGAGGGGCTGTCAGGCATCCTCGTGCCCAGTCACTGCCAGTGCACCAGTCTGAGAAGTAAGAGAATGAATTTTCTGAACATTCAAATATATTTGTAATTCTGGGGCGGGGGGGAAAGGATGAAACTGTTGTCCTCACTTACTGGGTGGGACATGGTATTCACACCTCCTGAGCTGCTATCACACTGAGGTGCTTGTGTTAGGAGAGGGAGTTCCCAGTCTCTGCCAGTGGGAGATAGCACAGCATGTCTGCACTCTCCATTGATGGGTGCATTTCATTGTCTGTAGAACTTTTTGTGACAGACTTTGAATAGTCTGGGAATGTCAACGGCAGAGCTGGATGGAGAATTCAAAAGACAATTTACAAAGGATCACAGGAGAGGAGTGTGTCCATTTCCCTCTGTGAGGCTTTGTGGTACTTGCAGCCTCTCACTTTCTATTAGTGATGTGTTTTGCAAGTGAAGCAAAGCTTTCTTGTGCTTAACTCAGAGTAGCATCACTGATGCCTTGTAAATCTGGTAAGAATTGAGTACAGGAGCACAGAGTTCCAAGTATGATAATTCTGTAGATTTCTTTTTCATATTGAAAATTTTTTTGTATCAGAAATTGCATTTGGGTAACAGAATCTTATCACACAATGTATTTTAGTATGGTGTAAGATATGGAATATGGACACCACATAGTAATTAATGTCTTTTTGAATGTAGAAGTCTTTTGTTAAATCTAAATCTTTTCCTTGTCCTACTTTAGGCAGTATTTCAGTCCTGTGGGAGTTCCATTACAAACCTCTGAGCATTTACCCTCTCAGAAGGGATGGCTGGAGCAGAGGCACAGCAGAGGGAACCTGTGCCACCAGGCAGCAGGGGAGGGCACTGAGGCCAGCCTGATCTCCAGCCATCAGTGCAAGCATCAGTGTGCCAGGAGACAGAACTGAGATGGAATTCATTGCTTTGTGCAGTTTTCTTCATAAGCAAGGACTCTGCATGGCTTTTAGGATGATATTAATTGATTTGTACTTAACATACAAATTAGTTTTCAAACAACATTATGATGGTGACTTGCCTCATCATGCATGTTAAAAGGAGGCTAATATGCTGAGTGGTTTGAATAATCTTATCCTTGTTTATTTTTGCTGTATTTAGGAATATCAAGGAAACAAACTGATAGAAAGACATTCCCTGATGGGTACCTTTTGTCTAAATGGAAAGTGGATGATTAATTGTTGTTAGGTGACTTTTGTAGCATGAACTCTCACTTTATCCATATATGCAATTGGGGAAGCAAAGTAATTGATTAGTTAAACAGTTGTTTGCAAAGGCATCTGAAAGGATTTTGGTGCTTGAGGAAACTGAGTAAAAAATTCCATGTTGGCAAATAGACTGATACACTGGCTGTTCAGTGGACGGTCTTGATTTCCTTCTTACCTTTATCCCTTTCTAATCCTTTCATTTTCCTCAAATTTAACACTTTCTAGTGAAAAAAAATTATAACTATTTTATATTAAAAATATGAAAATATATATCTATTTAGTGATTAGTTTGAACATCAAATGTGAAATCACATCATCCTCCAAAGACACCAACAAACTTTTGAGAGGATAAGAATGCCCTAAGAGTCCAGTGCTACAAGTCCTTACTTTTATGTGCTAAAACTCTGTCTGTGTGGTGTCAGCAGAACCAATGCCTGCAGAACAGCCAGGCAGCTCTGATTTGCTTTTTACTCCCACTTCGTTGAGTTGGAGGTTTTTATTATGCATTTAATGACAGCTGTGCTCTGGTGGCCTTGATTGCTAAAATTGATGTCTATTTACGGTGCCATTATTAGCAACATGTTGTTGTGGTGTTGTTTTTAACATCCTGAAGTTGTACAGCTGAAGGTTTCCATTTAACACACTTGGGTGCACAGTATGCAGTACAGGATAGGATAATGAAACTCCATCTTCCCAGTTTTATTGGCCTAATCATCTTTACCTCTTTATTAGTTTATTAAAATATTCCTTCTCTCCCTGCCTATCAAAATGATGCTGCCTAGTGCACAGAGTTACTTTACTGTAGTGTCTGTGAGTGTGAGATGTTTTGGGGTTTTTTTAAATGAAATCTTTGTATTTTTGGAACTTCATTTTCCTTATCCAATTCCATCATTTATAACTCACTGAATTCCTGATGACAGTGTGTTGAAGTGGATCCTTTCCCACATGGTACCTACATGGTTAACCAAAACTCAGACCTAAATCAGAGTTTATCTTTGCTACAACTCTTACACTTCAATCCTTACCCAGAGGCTGCTTCTAATTTCCACTTAGAGCATCTTAGATCCTCCCCTACTGTCTGCTGCATCCTGGATCCCTTGCATTGGCATAGCCATAGAGAAGGGATTGGCATCAAAGAAAGAAAATAATTTCATACCTTCCTACATTGAAAGGCAGTTTAAGTAGATGTCAGATTAAAGTTTCTTTCCCCCAAATGCATTACCCCAGGGTAGGAAGGTTCAGAGACCCACCAACAGCCAGTAACTGTCTCCCTTTGTAGAAGAAACATCACCTTTTGGCAGTTACATGTTTGCAAGAGGCACTAACATGACATTATTCTACTCTTATTTGAAATCCTGAAATGTTGTGTTAGATACTGCTATTGTGTTAGAAATGTATCCAGTAACAATAGCTTGATATTTTTACAGGCATCTGGGAATAGGTGTCATATTTGTGGTTTCATTATTTTCTTCTTTCTTCCATTACTGCTCTGTTGTTTTCTCCAAACAGTTTGAGGGGCTAAGAAGTTGTGTTTTGAGAAAAAGACTTCATTGTGGGTTTTGCAGTGCAGAGCCTGAATTGGACCTCTTCTGGAGTCACCCATCAGTGTCACAGGAGTGCATTTCTTGGTGCCTCATGTCCCAGCTGGCCAGAAGTTAAAAAGAACTTCTAAAGTACACACATCACCAGGAGAGTTTTCCCATTTACCCTTGCACACACACACACAGTTTGGGAGTAGATTCCCAAGTGGTTGCATCAAGATCTTTTTAAGTACTCAGATATGAGTATGCTTTGCATAATAATTATATATAGATGTAATTGCTGAAGTCTTGAAAGTATGAATGTCTCAATAGATGATTCAGTTAATTCATGGTAAGTGCAATAATAGTTCCTGCTGTGTTTCACATCCACCTCCCTGCAAAATGGATTTCTATATTTAACAAAAAGGTACATATTTATGCCCAACTTTATCTGTGCTTGTGGAGTAAAAGCAGGAGAAACACTTAAATGGGACAAGTTAATATCTTATTCATAGTTACAGAGAACAGTGGGGGAAAAGTCAATACCAGCATTGGTATTGTCCAGTGTGACAAATGATATTGTGAGCTCACACAACACACTTGCTGTAAAATGACTTTTTGAAGTAGGTGATAAAAAAAGAATCTGCTCACAGAATTCAATATTTGTACAGAAGTTCCTTGTTTCTTTTATGAGGGCAAAACTTCAGTTTCACCACATTGTTCCTGCTGGTGTTTGAGAGGCTGTCAGGACCAAAGCAATCCCTAGACAAAAAAGACTGGCCCAGAAATTTGATCCCTTGATTCATCTGAAACTGCATTTTCTGCTTTGTTTCCAGTGCCTTTATCAATCTCTCTGTCAGCAGCACTGTGTAAGGTGTTGGGAAGCACAGCTAGACCAAGACATGGCTCTGAAATGAGCCCTTTGAGTAGCAGAAGAGAGTTTGTGCTTCTGGAGAACAACTGGAGAGAAACACAGAGCCTGGGGCATCCCTGCTCCTTGAGGGGAGATTTTGCAGACCTGAGGCCCTTGCATGGTTTTATTTATCTTCCTAGTTAGGATTTGAAATAACCATTAAAACCAATGCATTCAATAACATAGGATTTAGTGGAAAATGCTATTTTATTGTAATTGTATAGTATGTTTCTGTTTTCAAATGTAAAGTAAATGCCAAGAAATGATATTTTGAGATTGTTTTAAATTCCGAAAATATGAAATTCTACTCCATAAATTCTTTAAAATACTGAAGACTTTAACCTATAAACTTGCAAAACTATTTTGCAAGGCATTTCTGATTTCTCAGTATCATCTGAGTTGAAAGAGGGAAGGACACCTGGGTAATTGTAAAGGTGTGGCTTATACACAGCTGTGTGGGGTAACTGCAGCTCCACTGACCATAGTGATGGTGTTTTATAAATCACTTTTATAATGTCCCAGTGTTTTTGGAAGTTTAGTGTCTCATTGTGTTAACTACAATGAAATACTTCTTTCAAAGCCCTTTATGAGTTTCATGAGTAATAGTATATAGTAGAAGAAAAAGTCAATAAAATCTTTCCAAATTATAAGAAGTGTCACCTGTGTGCACTGTGTTTTTCCCAACTTGGCCTCTTATGTAAAAGAGTGGCAAAATGTCAGCTGGAAGTATCTCTCTGTGCTCAGGCCTGTCACAAGCAGAGACATCTCAAGCGTGAGCAGCTGCTTCAAGCACTGTTTTCATTGGGAGTCTTGAAACTTCCCTCTAAACCTTGGAGTGACCCATCCACAGTGTCCCTGTCCAAATCCAAACTGGCTGTCAGGCCAGGGAGGAGAACAAATCTTCTGAACAGTACTGAATTAAGAATCTTTTAGATAAAAAACAGATATGTTTACATATTAGTCATTAGCATTTATTAAACAGAACAGTGAAGAGGCATCAGAAGACACATGATCAGTTACTGTACCCCATGGAAAAGATGGGTCTTTATTTCTATAGTTTATAATATTCCCATCCCAGGATTTGATATTTTTCCTACAAGCAGAGGAAATAATCTCAGAAGGGATACTGTTGGCTTGAAAATTCACAATAGCCAACGTTCAAAGATGTAAAGGCAAGTGTGTTGCATGACAGATTTTTTTTTTCCTTTTCTTTGGAAAACACAGAACTTATTTGCTTGGTCATACTGTACCAGAGCTGTGCACAGAGGCAATTGGATATTTGCCTGGCTGCTTTTCTTGTTTCTAGTGGAACTACAAATGAAAACTATAAACCATTAATCTTCAGTTTAGTTTTGCAAAGTATTGAGCAGCATTTAAAAACAATTACTTTGCTTCACAGCAGAAGTCGTTAGAGGAGAGAGATTTAACAGCTGCTTCAGCTCAGGATTTGTACAAGAGCAGGCTTATTTCTTGGTTATATGGTAGGAATTACAAAACAGGTAAAATTATTTACTTAAGCCTTCTATTTAAAGCTCAGCTACAGTGTGGCTCCTCCTCAAAACAAACACAGTGTTCTGGGGATAACCAGCCCCTCTTGGTTGCTAGGAGATGCTTGAATCCCAGTACTGCCGGTGTGCTGCTGGCACCCAAACACTTTAATTCCATTTCTGAATGCTCCAATGTGCAGCAAAGACAGTGAAATCACTACTAGGGAAAGAGAGAGGGAAGTAATGTCGCTGAAATTGTCAGGGTTCTTAAAGAATGAGCAAAGTCATTGCCTCTTTCCCATTTAAAGATGTGTTTTGTTCAAAGTTATAGAGTGAGGTACTGCGTTTTTTCCGTGTTGAGCTTCCAGACTTTCTTCCCTTTGGGACATCGATTTGGTTTTCATACTGAAGAGCCCTTATTGAGTCATTACAGCAAGGTGCTGCTCAGTGGGACCAGGCAGCTCCTGAGCAGGCTCATGGCCTCCCCATGCACATCACAGGCTTCCTACAAGGTAAAATGCAGCTTATGATGTTCATGGTTTTGGCCAATGGATCAGAAGGCTCAAGGTCTTGATGTGCCCAGCAGCTCACCAGCTTCTGGCCTCAGCTGCCTCCATTCACTCTCAGCACTCACAAGATGTGAAGCCAAATAGAGATACGTAATAAATAGGACCTGACTAATTTATTCACTCAATAAAACAGAAATAGCCTAAAGTTAACTGAGCAAAAACAGGCTCACACTAAAATGCTAAATTAATACCTCCCTGCTGTACAGAATCCATTGCTCGAGTGCATTTTGCAGAAGTTGAAAAAAGTGACATTAAGTGTAGACGTGTTTTAAAGATCATTAGAAAGAGCACTCCTTGTGAGTAATTTAGTTTTCCGTTATTTTTAGCATTTTATTTATAATATTTTAAAATAAATTGAATTGGCAACTCCTGAACAGAACTGCCTAGCCACAGCTATGTACAAAGATGTTAAAACCCAAGAGTTTTGATCCCTTTTTTCACCAGCTAACCAACAGTTGGAAATTTTTTGCCATCTGGTATTTATTACCTCCTTCTCTCTACTGTTGTTTCTAGCTTTCAGCCCTAACTCACAGCAGCTCTGTGACAGTGCTGCAGTCAGTCTTGCTCCAGCACCTGCAGGTCTGGGATGTCCTTGTGCTCCCCATTTCCCTGGCAGGGGACGGAGATCAAACACGGGACAGGTCACCTTCCCACAAACCCAACCAGCTCCCAGAGCCCCCTGACCCATCACAGAGAGCTTTGTGCATGAAGAGAGTGCAGGATTCAATTTACTGATAGTAGGAGGGGGACTCAACTTTAAATGATTTGCATCCAGACTCAGTCCCCCTCTTTGCTAGGAACAGCACCACACTCTGCAGGCAGCCCTGTGGTGCCACAGAGCAGTTGGGGGCTGCTTGTGACCTCCTTGCACTTGTTGAAGGGAGAGTTACCCTGTTCTCTGTGTGATAATGCCTGTTTGCCAGCCAGGCTCTTGGTAGCTTGTCCTTTATCTCTGTAGGATGGCTAGGCCCCCCTAGCAGCAATGTTCATCACCCTGGTTTGGCTTTCTGGGGGCAAAATTTACTGCTATAAATCCCAGAATGCCTATTAAAAGGGCAGGCAGTGTTGTCTGTACCTCTTGATGGCCTGAAAAATGAGGGGATCTCAAGTAATAGCTAAAAATAGGGAGGGTTAGAAATTATAAACCTGGGGAGTAAATTTTAAAATGTGAATGTTCAGTGGGCAGTACAGTAGAGAAGGGGATGACATCCCTATCCCTGAGCCTGAAGTAGTTATGAGCTAACCATGATTCCTGTCCTGTGCCTGCAGACCTCAGCTGTGTGGCCTTTGCAAGCTGATAAACAGATCTTTGTAGCCTTGTACTATTTTTATTGCTTGCAACATTTGTTTTAGCCACAACAGGGAAACATCCCTCTAAAAGTAAAATGCTGACACGTGTGAAAGAAACCCACAATCCATAACATCATTTAGCAGAAAGAGATTTTTATGTTGTTTTCTAGCTTCCATCTCTGCAATGCATTTTAGTGATGGATGATGTTGTGAGGGATCCTGCCCAGTTCCTGATGCTCTGCAATCCACAAGTGGAGCAGCTGCAGTGGGATTGCATTCACCTGCAGTAGCAGAGTGGCTCCCCTGGGCTGTTTCTTCCCAGCACTGTTCAATCCTGACTCCTGGAGGCAGGGAAAGTAGGAAAACTGATGTGTTCCTCTGTGTGGTGATCCTCTTACAGGATATGGGTGTTGAACATGCTCTTGTAGTGTGAGCCTTGGATTTCAACAAAATAATTCTTGTCTAGACTATTTCTCTATGCTTCATATAAATTGCTGATGTAATTTTACTTATAAATTATAAATGTTTCTACAATATGCTAGGCAATTTAATACTTCCTAGAAATTAAGCCATTAATCCAATCTTTATCAGACATTTTTGTGCTTTTTCCTATAATAAGGGATAAGAAAGGCACTCCTAAAAGCCAACAAAATATTATATTGGCCTTTTTCAAATCTCTCCTTGAGATTTGCCCCTAGTGCACTCCACTAAAGTATTCAGCAACAGCTTGGCAGCTACTCTTCTCTACCCACTGCTTATTGCATTAGACACAATTATCTCTCTTTATATCCTTCTACTGTTATTCCAACTCTTGGGGCCTTTTCCAGTTGTGCAAATACATATGCATGCTCTTGAATTCATGAATAGGATGAATAATTTGGAGTCTTTGGAACAACCTACCTCCTTCAAGATAAGGATGTGAACAAGTGTTCAATCACAGCTTTAAATTGTAAAGTCTTTGGAGCAGGAATTGGTTTCTGGTAGGTCTGTACCATACATTTTGTATTAGAGGACCATAACTGGATTTCTGTCCTACTGTGAATAAAATGCAAAGGTTTAGAGGTTTAAAGCTCTTTATAATATATCCCAGTAAATATGAAGGTGGTACTTTTGAAACCAGTAATTAATCACAGCAAAATAATTGCCATCTAAGGCTAAGCAGTAACCTCTGAAGAAGTAAACAGGAATTAAAGCCAGGTAGGGTGGTGGTGTTTAGTAAAAATTACAAAGTGATCCCTCTGCACTTGGAGAGACAAATCCTGTTCCTGGAGAGGAACCAGCAGCCTGGTTCCTTCTTGCATGCAGAGGTGTGTTTGGAGAGCAGGCCTCCCCACCAGTAACTCCTTGCCTGCAGGGTCTCTGAGATCTCTGGGCAGTCAGACTCACTAAGCTGGGTGTCCTTGCCAGAGGGGCCAGATCCAGCTCCTTTTCCAGCGTGCTGGAAGCGTGTTGGGAAGGGAGAGGGGATGCTGCTGCTGCACAGCCCCCACTAAGAGGATTTGTTCTCTGCATTCTTAGCTTTCCCCAGTGTTTCATGGATGGCTTTCCCATTTCATCCTACCTTCAGCAGCCCGAGTAGTGGTGTTGGTCCCTGCTTGCACGCAGCTCTGGCAAGGTCCTGCTGGGGTGTGTAAGTGAATTCTTCACAGGAATTGCCTGTATGGATTGCCTTGGGAGATGAGCAGGGACAGGTGACAAACTCACAGGCAGTAACTTGCTCCTGAAGTATGATTTTGCTCCCTGCAGTTGCATTCCTGCAAGGAGCAGTGACAATGCCACATCCTCAGCCTCACCACTCTCCTTGGTGTCTGTGACCCGTAAAGAGACCTCACAGAACAGTGACTGACTGCCAGGTTACAAGGACAGTACTTCTGTATGAAAGCCTGATATTGCCACATCTTTCTGGGGTTAAACCTAAACTCACACAGTCAGTGGAAGACTCTCATTGATTTTATTGGACTTTGGATTCTTAGCTATATAGTTACAAGGCAGTAAATGCCTGGAAAGACAGGCTTTAAAATACCAAGGTATTGGAAGTATTGAGCTGCAAATGGAAGATGTGTCTTCAGATGAACTGCTGAGCAGAGGCAACTGTGGTCAGTAGTGGGAGTGCACACATGGCTTCATACCAGATGTGTTTGAATCAGTCCTCACAACATTTTGGTGAGCAACTAAATACCCTCACATTAGTGGAAATCTGGACACTTTCTTCCCAATGATGACTTACTGCATGAAAAAAAATGAGGTGTGGGAAAGTTTTGGATTGCAACCCACAGGGTGGAAGTGAATGATCACAGTACTCAAGCCATCCTTCACTGTGCTGTCATCATCTATTGGAAAGTTGGAGGTTGTAAGCAGCAGCTGTCCAGGGAGACAAATCAGTTGAAAAAAATTATGTCTTACAGGTTTCCAGATAGTGACCCTGGGAAGATAATCAATTATAAAATCAATGTAGTACATGGAACTTGGGATCTCATTCTGTGCATGCTGGGCTTTGAAAGATTCTGGCTGTGTTAGAAAATGTGAATGCTGCAGGAGTCATCCTCCTGTCTTTGTAAAAGATGATTTTATAAGCTGAAACAATCCTAATTCACACATGCCAGCACATTGTCCTCCTCTGAGCACACAGACTGCAGATTTTCAGTGTTCCCCTTGTACAGTTCTTTTAACACATTGTGAAATATGTGCAGACATTGTGATATTGAATCAGATGGGATGGGTTTAGGGACTGGATACAGGATCCCTGAGTGTTTAATCCAGAAATCTTGATTGCAGTAAAGTCAAGGCAAAACTTCCATTGATTTTGGAGGGGCTATGTGTGCTTCCTACCATCTCTTAAGGAGTTACCTTTTTTTTTTCCTACCTGGATTTTCAATATGCTGTTTGACTATTATATCAGTCTTTCTTACCCTTTAAATTATGTAACAATTGTGGTAGCACAATGACCTTTTCCCAGATGTGCCTATTAATTATTTCCTGATCAGAGTGTTATACCTGCTGTAGGAGAGAAAAAGAAAGACAAATTGAGTGGCCCACAGCTAAAAACAAAGCTGGTGGCAGAGTTGGGAAGTGAACCAAGGCACTGAGTGCTGACCATGGGGCTGCCCTTCCTGAGTTGCTGTTTTGTTTGTCTTTCTGTGCTTTTTTTTTTTTATTTTCAAAAATGCCAGATAGAGACAGGATTATAAGTGTAATTAAAAGTCCTTAGGATTTGTGTCACTCACTGTCCTGAGTACTTTTCTAAAGCAAGGTCTCTAGAAGAAAGTAGCTAATGGAAATTTGATGTCTGTTTTCAGATATCTGCCTAAAAACACTTTATCGTTTAATGTTTGGGAATACAATGTAACAGCACTACAAAAATCATTATTCTTAAATATTCCATTTGAAAAACCCAAAACAGAATATCTAATATCTATTAGGTTTCTCTGAATTCTTCTCTACTGAGTTAATAAATGGCATAAAAAGATGCCATTGCTGGAAAGGAAATGAATTCTGTTTCTAGGAAGATGATTTACAGCTTCCTATCAAAAGAATTGTGCATGACATCTGTTGAATTTTGCTGACCATATTCCCCAAATACAGAGAGCAGCTAGAGATTGCTTTTCATTAGGGATAGTTTTTGACCCTGGACAGCTCAGCCAAAAAGTAAGGTTTGTAATTTGGCTATTAGTGTGTTATTAATTAAATAATATAGCTAGAAGCAGAAAAGACTAAAAGTAAAGTACCATATGCAATAAGTAAAATGAATTGTGACTCTTCTGCACCTCTGTGTGAGTTCAGTTCAGATGCTGGCTGTATCTGCACCTCAGTCAGTGTGTGCTGTGGAGGGGAGGGCTGTGTGACAGCTCCAGGCTTCCAGCAGTGTTGGAATATTGTTAACATTCATGTCACACTCCCTTTCTGTACCACAGGGATAAGTTTTTTCCATTGGTGTTGGCATTTTGCATAGCAAAGCCACAGATCCAGGACTATGAACGTTTTCTCCAGATGTGGGGGAGTTTCTCCAGTTTGGGACTTCTGCTACAAGCTCTGCATCAGTCACCTCAGGGGAGGGTGGGGGGATTTCTGATGTTGCCCAGCTGGAATGGAGTGTTTGCATCCAGGGGAGTGTGGGCGCTGCTCCTGCCCTGAGCCTCCAGAGCCTGAAGTCTGCCTCCAGCAGGAGCAGAGAGGAGAGGATGAGGAGGGCTGCAAATCCACACTAGCTCACCAGGCCTGGGTGAAGGCAATCCTTCTTCTGAGTGCTGCATCTGTTTTTTAGTGCAGGGACCTGAGGCTGGATTGGGGTGGGATACTCAGTGCAGGACATCAGATCTCCAGGCTGGGATGAATGAAGAAATGGGAGTGAGTTTGCTGGGGTTCTACACCCATTCACACAAACCAACTCTGTGTAAACTAGGGAGCATGAATTTGTTGAACTTTATAGCTTTTTTTGCCTGTTTTATTTGTTTATAAATCTTGATTTCTATCATAGACAGGGAGCACTTCACCAGCCATTCTAAGCCAATATATGGGCCCACTGTGAATGCTGTGACTTGCTCAATGCTTTAAAGACATGCTGAGCTTTGTAAAGAAAACATTAATAAAAAAGAGCTTATAAGAGGCATAAAGTTCAAACATACTGTGCTTTCTTGTTTACCACAAGATTTGTGTTCTTTTTTTTGGCACGCATTTTATTAAAACTTTCATCGATTTATTAAAACTTTCATAGTTTTATTCTCTCTTTTCAATTACACTTTACTTAATCTCAAGCACCACTACAGCCCATCTCCAAGAGATGATGTATTATGAAAACTCTTCCTTGTTGGTGGGAGGTGTTTGGAAGCTGGTAATGGCTGTAGGTTTCTCTCCTCGCTGGCAGCTCTCCTGCCAAAGCAAGGCTGATGGAGCTACAAGATCATCAATGCACATTTTACTAATTTAGGGCAACATTAAACCTTCCTGTTCCATGCAAATTTCATGCCAGGGTGCTATACGCTCCAGAAGGTAAGAGACAGACTCTGCTCTTGCTCTTAAGCAGATTCCAGAAATTTAAGATGAATTTCATTTAACTTGAGATCCATATGTTCATCATATCATGATCAATGATAAATAGTTTTGAATCATGACTGGTATTTTGAAGATATGTCATTCCTCCAAAATGTAAGAGTGTCCAAAATAATATTTTGGACACTCTTACTCCAGGCACGCGGAGCAGTTTTGATTCAAGGTGAACTACATCAGTCACCAAAATTAGGTAGTTACTGCTAGAGGAAGAAATTCCTTCTCCTTCCCCTAGAAGCCAGCAGTGTATTCCAGCATGTATTTTTACAGTATTAGTTTTATAAAACAGTTTCTCACTTTTACTCATTTGAGAATTGAATTAGTTTTTGCTGCTGCTTCATTGACTTCACAGAACATTTCCCCACAATCATTTAACATGCTATTAAATTCTGGAGTATGTTGTCAGTACATCTGATAATTTGATTTTGAATGATGTTTGTGTCATTACTAAGTATTTTAGTCAGCAACAACAATGTTGGTAATATGTAGTGATGCTTTTAACAATGAGCTCAAAAAGAGATGCAGAAGCCCTGGTGTAAAGCTGACAGGGACCAGAATGGATGACTCCTGAAGCCATTAACTTCCAACAGCTTCTGAGGTTCAATTCACTTAAACCTGCTGCTTTTGCATTTTCATCAGCTTCTTCAGTTTCCTCTATTTAGTCAAAACTGTGCAAAATTGGATTTCATAAAGCTATTTTTAAACAGTTTGGAGCTTCCAACCTACAAAACACGAAGTACTCTGAGGACTGCACTTCTCCCTAAATATCTTTAAGTTGCACGTTGCTATTCAGGGGCTATCAAAGCCAGAGGAGACCTAACAGATTATTAACTGTGGCCAGCTATTGATTCTCCAGTTCTGGGCCTTGTTGCACAGTGCAGTCATTCCACTGGAAATGAATCCTATCAAAGCTGTGCCAGTTGGAAAGTACCAAACCTGAGAAATATTCGGTGTGATCAAGTACTACATTTGAGAGAAGTTACCTTGGCTTAAGCAATTGATCATGTGGGAGATTTGTACAAAAGCGAAGAAAAAGGAAAACCCTGGTTGCTCAACAATGCAGATTTATCTTGTTGCCCATAAACATTCATGTTAAGGCAAAATGTGTTTATGCCTGGGGCCCCATGTTGCCAACTGTCAACAGCAGATGTGGTTTATGGGGTGTCCATCCCAATCCAAGGGCTCTGTGGTGGCCTCCTCTTCATCCTCTCCCACCAGAGTGGTGGTCTCTGTGCACATCTGTCTGGTTGTGCTTTAACACAGAGCTGTGATGTGATTTAATTAAATACAAAAAACCCACTACTGACTGGGAGCCAGTGTGGCTCAAATTCACCTTTTCAGGTTCTGGAAGTGCCCAGACCCTGACATGGCTGCCCATAAAAGCTGGCACAAGCTCATACACAATTGCTGCCCAGTCCCAGAGTAGGTGTTTGTCTACCTGCAGTCAGCAGACAGAAAGTGCATGAGCTGTTCCAGTTCCTGCCTCTTGCTCTGCTGACTTTGCCATCTGTGCAAAGGTTCACTGGGAAAGCTGAAGGTCTCTCTTGGCTGGGTCTGCACGGCCTGTCTGAAGCTTTCTGGGTGCTGTGGCAGTGCAGCTTCCTCGTGGTTCCATCCCAGGGGGTAACTCAGAGCAGCCAGGTGCTAAAGCAAGCAGGGCTGGGGCATCTCAGTGAGGGTGTCACTACTCTGAGGGGACAGGGGACAGGGACAAGGTGAGCTGGCCGTGGCTGGTCACTGCTGCTGGTGAGGACACAGCGAGTGCTCTCCAGTCCTGGGCCCTGGCTGAGGGCACAGCTCTGAGCAGGGCTCACCTGGACACGCTTTGCCCCAGCTCAAGGGATGGGCACGGGGAGCAGCTGGTGCCTTCTCCTCTGTTTGGTCAGGGCCAGGATCACTCCCTGGCACTCCTTGGTAGCAGGACAAACAGCTAATGGAGACTGTATCGCTTTGCTTTGCTTTCTCCTGGGGTTTTGGGGTTGGTCTGATTGTTTTTCTGGGGAGGGGAGAAGTGATATGCTGTGATTAGTAGAAAACCTCTTCATTTGCTGCTTATTGTGTTTTGTGTATTTTTGGTTTCTCCCTAAAAGTCGTGTCCTAGAGAATTCTCCTGTGGCTTGTGAATGCTTTGCTTTGTGAACATTTAATCCAGCGTGGGCTTCAGCAGTAATTAGTAACATGGATATTTATGAAGACATTCTAACCTGCTTTGTTCATGAATATTTCGCCATGGTGGAAATTTCACACCCAATAAATCACTAATGAAAATGTCATTTCCCAGCTGCATTTACCTGATGTGCTGTTAATCTTGCTGTACCCATTGGAGGCAGAATTACTGCCAGATTTTCAACACAGAGAGGAATTGATTTTTAATTAGTGACCCCAATAGTGTAGGTTAAAAAATATTTTTTTAAATGGTGATTTAATGGCCCTTTTCATATAATGGCATCAGTTTCATTGCCTGTACTGATGTTTTCTAGGCTGCCATTCAAGCAGATACTTTGAAGGACAACATAACAACTGTTGGGATTGAAGGGATCAAGGAGAGCAATGGTGTGGGGAAGGTGGCTCTGAAAGCAAGGAGTGTCAGAGAATCCCCATGAAACCAAATCACCTCTGTACTGACAAATCTCACGAGCCAAAAGTGTCAGTCTGCTTGCACTTGCTCTCTTCCCAAAGTGGTTCTGAGCTGGGCCATTCAGCTCTTGGATGACATTTCATGAAGTAAATTATTACAAGATAGATTATTGTGTTTGGAAAGATCATAAATTATTTTGCCTAATTGATGAGTTTTATTCATTTTCCTAAAGTAATTTATATCATGGCCATCATTCCTGTGGACAGGCATCTCTAATTTAAGGGAAAGCAGAATGGCACAGCACAAAAAGAGTGTGGCTTCCCTGGGATTGTCACTGCAGGTTAATTGACTAAATGAAGAATGTTAATGAAATATTAGAATAGGATGATTACTGTTAAAAATTATCAGTAAAAAGGGTATGAATCATGCCATAGGAGGGAGCTATAGCATTCTCCTTTCCTGGAAGTCATGCTCTCTAGCTGCATTTTATTATCCTGCATATTGCTGACTACAGATGCTCACAACCAAAAAAAAAAAAAAAAAATTATTACCCATTGGTCAGTGTCAGTGAAGCTGTCAGCTCATTAGAATGTGTCAAAACCTGGATTTGCAGAAATCAAGCCCTGCTTCTGAGCTAGTAGGGGTGTGTGCCCCTATACAGACAGGTGCTTCTCTGTGCAGCTATTGCTGGGAGACCTCTGCAGAGAGGCTGTGGCTGGGGAACACCACCACCACCACCCAAGGATTTTCACCTGGATTCCAGATGCTGCAGGAGTAGGGCTTGCCTGCATCTGTTGATGAAGCTCTTGATAGGCCATTTGTTTCTCATGTTGTCTACTGCTGTGACTTTTCCTTCAGGAAGGATAACCCAAACTTTCTGTGGGTTAAATTTTGAGGTCTCCTTGTCTTGATTGTTGAACACTCAAGTTGAGCAAATATCCAACATCTCTGAAGTAAGGCCTTTTTAAATAACTGTTGTTAAAGTATGAATTTAAAACTTGAGCCACTCAGACTCCACCAAAATCAAACCCAGTTTTTCTATTCACATTTCTAGGTTTTGGAGCAAAGCTTAATTCCTGAATTTAGAGCACTCATTGTCTTTCATGACTAACAACTGCATCATGTTGGAGACCATGGAGCTGTGACATGACTAAACACTCCTCTCCCAGGCTGCAATCTCTTTTGTATTTTATAGAGGCTCATAACTGTGGCGTTATTCACCGCCTGGAGACAGCTCCTCTCTGTGAGGTGCTTTGTCTGAATCAACACTCCAAAAGCAACTGTCTCTCACATGAGTTGTCCTTGCCTTCAGCAGGAACACAGGGCACTCTGAGAAGAGAAGGAAAGCGTCTCTTTGAGAAACAGATTAACCATAAGAGTCACTATTGATTCCTGGAACGGGGTGTGGGGTGGGGGTGTGTAAGGTCTCTCAGAGGGAAAGCACCTAGTAAGAAAAGCAACCTGCTCTGTACATCAAATCACACCACAGGGAGATGTAGGGTAGCATAAAAATGATACAGTGCCGTTTTGAGAGCTTGTTCATTGGTATTCTGTCTCAATGTGCATTTGCACAGTGTTTTGGTGTTTGCAAAAGCAGTGTTGATTTGGGACTGTGTGCTTTCCAAGTTCCCATGCTCCCAGGCTGGTGGGACAAACCCACCAGTTTGTTCCTGCCTTCCACAGCTTTGAAGAGTAGTCCTGCTGTACCTCTACTTTTAGGCCACTTTTTAAAACTAGAGTTAACTATTCAGTGTTGGTGCAGTTTTCCAGCAGATTTGTTCCCCCTGTGCTAATGAGAGAGCTCCAAGCAGCCTGTCCATGAACTCAGCTGAGCAAATCCTGCAGGGCAAGTGGAGTTTGCAGGAATGGATCCCCAAGCTCATATTGTCAAATGCTTTGACAAAATGGCAGGTGAAATTCATTGTTGATAAATGTGCAGTGATGCACATGGGAGGAAAAACACACTCGGTGATGGTCTCTGAACTAGCTATTAACTCCTAGATCTCTTTCCTGAGTGGTTTTATAGGACTATCCATTATATTGTCAATTCAGCAGCAAAGCAAAATTAAAAAAACCAAAACCCCAGCTAGAATGGGAGCAATTACTGGGAAAAAAGTCTGGAGAATAAAACAGAAAGCATTGCTGTGCAGCTGTATATATCTGTTGTGTGCCCACATTTTAAAGACTTTATCCAGTTTTGATATCCTACAGAACTCCCCCTCCCATAAAAAGGGATGACACAGCTGGGAACAAGCCACCTTCATGTAAGATGGTCTCCTGTAAGATTAAGATCAACTAAGAGGAGGTGCTTCTTCACAGAGCTGTTCTGAGCTGTGAAACTGTGCCATTTATTGTTGTGGAGATGAAATGAGCAGGTATGTGATTTCTCAGAGCAGTGAGGTACATCCATGGAAGAGGTCTGTGTGTGTTTCCTCTGGCTCTGCAACGATGTGAGCTGCTGGTCAGTCACGAGGCACAGCAGGCAGCTATCACTCCCTGCAGGTGATATATCAGGCACTCTGCCCTTGGCACCTAGACACAGGCACCTGGACCTTTGAATGATCCCATACAATTTATCTTTTGTCTCTGCCAAGCCAAAATCCTTGCAAGACTCCTGAGCAGTGTGGACACAGATTATCAGCAGGAATTCCTAGAAAGAAGTCTCAGTAATGTCATTCATCCAGATTTAAGGAGACTGCATAGCCTGATATCTGTCAGATACCCTCAGAGCTCAGTACAGAAGCTTATTCTCCAAATATGACTGCTTTTTAAAAGTTATGAACACAGGGGACTTGGAGCTTAGTGTAATTTGAAGTTTCAGGAAGATATGAATGCTTCCGAGACAAATATTTGAAAAGACTGTTCCTTTGGAAGCAAGCTGGCTTGCTGCTTCACCTTTCCATGCTGTGAGCTCTCAGCAGTTACTGGTGGAGCATTAATTTTTTATTATGAAATGTAGTGTCTCATCTTTCATTAATAAATTTTCTCAGGAGAAGAGGGGATGGCATTTAACCATCAGGTCAAACAAAGAAAACCTTGTGGAAGCTGAAGATTTTGCATGTTCACCACCAAAGACACTGCAAGGGCAACTGAGCTCTCAGATCCCTGTAGAGGTGCAGTCAAATTCAAAAGATCTTTTTCCTGAAGGCCTGAACCTTTTCAGAGAACAAAACCAAACCAACAACCAGAGCACTCTGCTTGTGAAGGTTCCTCTGGGATACCTAGCTGTCCTGGGCTTGCACCGAAATTTCCAGAAGAAAACAAAGCAAACATATCACCTAGTTTGAACTGAAATTGTTGCTTAACACTCATCTTCAAAACTTTCTATTCTAGAGTCACAGAAAAGAGCTTTTATAAACCTGAAGACTTCTGTCCTCCAAGTTCTACTCAGTTCATAGCTGAGTCTGAGCAGCCTGTGGGATGGGATGAGAACGACCCCTGGCCTGATGGTTGCAGGTCATGCTGTCTCCCTGTTTGGGAGATGCCAGCAGCTGATCCAGAGGGAGCCTGTCCAGGTGGTGGCCCTGGGGGGTGTGAGGGGTCTCTGACACTGCACATTGCCACAGCTGATACTCTTCAGGTGGTGGGAGCAGAGTCAGTTACAGAAAGGGAAGGACTGATCCTAAAATACTGCTTTGCAAATAAAAAACCTTGAGACATCTGTTTAAGTCTTGATTATATCACAAGCTAATACAGATATCCTAGACAGAAATCAGATTTTCTGTCTGCTGAGTTAATGAATTTATTTTTTAAAACAATGTTTCTCTTTCAAAAGGGCAGAAGGACACTGTTTTCAAAGGCTATCTTGTATACTAAGAAAAAAACAAAACCAAACCAGACATTCAAAGTAAACTCATTGGCCAAAGTCAATAATGAACTAGAGGTAAAAGGGTTTTTAGTCTGTAAACCAAGAGGGACTTTCCCATGACTGTGCAAAGACTTCTTTGAAAAAATACACAGTTTTATTCTTAACTGAGAACTTGGGTGACAGAAATAGGAAGAAAATGTGACAGTGGTTCCACTGCATGAGGGGCTGAGAACAGCACACAGCTTATAATGAATTTTTCCAAGATATTTTTCTTCACATGTCATTGCAGATAGGTCTGCAAAAGTTCAATGGAACAGCCAGTCTCAGCTAGTACTGAGAGAAAAGCAAAATCTTCAGAAAAACGACCTGAGATTTAAAAATGGGGTCTCCATATTTTGGTGTCTTTTGGGATTCATTCAGGATCATGCTGTGCCACACAAACAGTTAATTCATGGTTCTTATAACATGATTTTTTGGCCTCGTGTGTCACATGGGTGGATACAGCCTTTCATATCAAATGTTGATCATGTAATTCCTAGAGGGTTTCAGTGTATAAGGGGAAAAAAGTATATAACTTGCTTGATAAAGTCATGAAAGAACAAATAGTGAAAAACGATGGGAGGTTCTAAGAGGAAAAAAGCTGAGTGTGTGAGGAACTTTTTTGCTATAAAAGAATATCACCTTAGCTCATTTAGGCTTCTCATTGTTGCAGTTTAGTATTTAATGAAAGGGGGAAACCACCCCCCACATAATGCTTTAGGGAGTTTTTGATAATCTGTGTTTGATTCCGGCAATAAATGGCACGTTCCAAAAGCGCTGTGTGTATTTGAAGCCAAGATTTTACTCTGATCATGGGATTAGCCAAAAAAAAAAATAAAATTAAGGTTGAAATTTATGTTTCAGACTCTGCATAGTTCATTAAAATGAATCAAAGGAAGAAGAGCCAAGGGAGCCACAAGAGCCACCAAGGACTGCTCTGTCAGGTCACTGCTGCGGCGCTTATTTGGCTTGTGCAGTAAAAAAGACCTTCAGAGTTGGAAACTCCGAGTGATAATGGATTTGGGCCACAATTTCTCTTTCTGTGCTCTTTTCTGATTTATTGATGACTTTCAGGAGGTGAGATAAGCTGAATCCTGAAGCATCAGGCTTTTTTACTTGTTTTCTTCTTGAACAGGAAAGTAGAAGTGAGAACATAGGGAAGGCAAGCAGGATGCAGTTTCTCCCTTCCCACTGACCAGGGAGCTCGCTGTGGGACTGGAGGTCAGAGGAGTCCTTTAAGAGATTGAATACAAGACAGGCAGGCGGTTTTGCTTAACTGATTTATAGATGTCTAAGCAAGATTCTTATACAGCTCAATCTCTCTGCATACTGCAATGCCCCTCTGCCTTCTGAGCATCAGCAGTTGTTCTTTGCCTGAATCCATATGTGAAGGAAAAATCCACAGCTGACTGTGCTGGAGAGGGCCAGGAGCCCTTCCACAATCTGTAAGGAAATTGCAAGGCTGAGGGCAACAGCAAGGTCTGCAGGAACATCTGTGGACAAATAGGTATTTCATGATACAGGTAACAAAGCTGCTACTGACATGTACAGAGGGATCTGCACACTTCAGCATTTATCCTTTCTAGGCTGCTGTGTTCCAGCAGTACGTAGCCAGAAGGTGAATTTTTGTTCTGCTTGGTCTGGTTTCACTGCCTTAAAGCAATCTCCAGGAGTCAGAATTTGGAGTTGGTCCCTTGCCCACTCAGTGGCTTCAGGAGGCCTCAGACCAATGAAACCCCTGAACTCTGCTGTGCCTTTTGCAGCTCTTTATCACTGGCTGGCTCTTCTGCCTCAGTCCCAGGCAGAGATGGCACCACCTCTGTCCTTCTGCAGGCAAACAGGAAGGGTCTGTGCTGGGTTTTGTAATGCAAGAGTGGAGGGAACCACATAAGCTTTGCTGAGATAAGGCAAACAAACTGCCCTGAAAAAATCTGATTTGTTGTAAATCTCTTCCCAATAGCTCTCTTATGCATTATTTTTAGTACAATTTAGTATGGTTACCCATCAGACAATAGAATGATGAGTTGCCATAGCTAAAACATGTATTAGAAAAAAAAAAAAAAGTTTTATCTAAATCAGTCAGATGTAGTCCTAAAAGAGAAAGCATTAATTGCGAAAAAATGTACTTCACCAATGCATAATTCAGGAAAAACCATCAGTGCACGTGTCCTTCTCCTACTTAGGCTGAAATTAAGACTTTCAAATGTGTCTCCTGGGGCCAGCCTGCCCTGTCCATGCTCAGCCTGGCTGTCCCCAGTGCCACCATTGTGCTTTATTTCTTGCAGCCAGCTGGAAGCACTGTGTGAATGCAAAGCTGGGAATGGATCAGTTGGCTCAGAACTTCCAAGCTGCATGGGGTGCTTAAAACAGCAGTGGAGGACTAGAAGGGGGGAGGGCTGAAAACTGATTAAAAGTATTTGAGTTGTAATTATATATATATTTTTTTTTTTTTTTTAACTTCATCTTCACTGCTTGGCTGCTTCTCTCTTTCATTGTCTCATGACTCCATGGCTACATTGCTAAAGAGTCTGTAGCTGTGTGGTTTTGTGGCCTTTTGAAGATGTAATTCAAACTGATTTATAAATATCCTCACCTTCTCTGTATCTTCTAGCCCAAGTGGGATTTCTTTGCTGATTGTACCTTTTCCCCATTATTTGTACATTCTCTGTTTGCTTATGATGTGCTTTTTTTGGAGAGCTTATTTACCTAGACTTGAAGCCCTCCAATTTTTTTTCTCCATTGACTTTAACAAAAGCCCTTGGGAAATTCACCATCCTGAATTCAAGAATTTCCAGGCTGTCACGTACTCATGGACCCTGAACATAACGGCCCAGATGGTTTCTAGGTTCCTTAATATAGAAAAGTTTGTCCTTCAGGTTTTGTTTTGATTATCTTTCCATTTAATTTAAACACAATCACCTTCTTCCTACTCAATACCAATTTATTGTTCAAAGTCACATCTGCCATGCCCTCATTGCTTACAAGACTGAGCCTAGAATAGCAAAAGCTCTTCATGGTTCAGTGTCTTAGCATCTTGGACTTTATTCCTCTCACATTAATAATAAACCCCACACTTCTCAGGGGGAAAAAAGAAGAAAATAAGGGCTCAGATTTACAAAGTGGTGAGAAGTTTATCAGGGAGCCTGGAGCTGAGAAAAGATAATTTAATTCTGATGCAAGAAATGCCAAGGAGTTAATTGAAGTGGTACATGGTTGGAAATAGTTGTGCTATAGTTATGAAACCTGAGGAAGAGTGTTTCAGAAAAGACTGGCTGTGGCACTCAGTGCTGTGGCCTAGTTGATAAGGTGGTGTTAGGTCATAGGTTGGGTTCAATCATCTCAGAGGTCTTTTCTAACCTAGTTAATTCTGTGATTCTGTGAAGACCAACTTAGATCTGGCAGTGTAAATTATTGGCACAGTTGAGTCTGCCAAGAAAAAGTGGAATCAGTGACTAAGCATGGGGCTGCTGAGCTGTGGAACTCCTTTGTGCAGCAGGGCCAGCTGCAGGGGCCCTGCCACTGCTGGCCACAGTGCAAACCCAAAAGTGCTTTCCAAAAGTGCTCAGCATGGGGCTGCAGGGATCATTACTTACACAGACTGCACAAGTTAATGGTTTTAATAATTGCATTAACAATGTTTCTAACTGTCACAGTAGTGTTCAGGGATCATTTTTCTGGATGCAATGTATTTAAGTGGTGAGGAGAGGCTTGGCTGAGGCTGTGGGTGCTGTGCTGGCAGCAGCAGCTCCACTCCCAGGTTCCTGCCCACGTGTGAGAGCAGCTTCCCACATGGCTGGCAGGGGTTTGGTGGAGAGATTGAGGCAGAGACATTTTTTGAGTAGATGGCAGTTGCTTTATCATCTGCATTATACCTTCCAAATAACTGGAAGATAAAACATATCCTCTCTCAGTGCATTTCCTACCTAAAAATACCTGCTTGAAATCTGAAACTACTGAACAATGTGAATCCTTCACTTACACCCAGCATTTCTCTCAAACAGTGATTAAATAAACTGAAAGAAGGTCTTTCTGGATTGGGTTAGGTGTTATCTGAAATCAGTGATCTGAGCTCACAGGTGGATCTCTCTGGATCCCCAGGGCAGTGTGGCCCCCAGAGCTGCACAGGCCATGGGTGGTGTTTGCTGAAGAACAGAAAAAGGGAGGGCACCTTGTGCTCTGAGGCAGCAGCAGTGAGGGTGTGTGCTGAGGGTCTGGAGCAGGCCCTGCTGTGGGCCTGAGGCAGCAGCTGTGAGGCAGGGACAGAGCCCAGCCCCTGCCCTCCAGTGACCTGCAGAACGAACTCGTGTTTGCTGGGGGAGAAGCTGAGTTGTTCTGGCACCATGGCCATGCTAAGGGAGAAGAGTCCTGGTGCCAGAGGCTGGCACTGGGAGCCACAACACACTTGTGTGCCCTCGAACAGGAGCAGTGGGGCTCACACGGGCTGGGGTGCCTGTTTCTTGTGCAGCCGTGTCACTTCCCTTGCCTGTGGTCCCTGCAGCAGCAGTGCTCGTGGCACAGCTGGGCCCTGCCCTGCCCTGTGCCATGGGTCCCCTCTGAAAGCTGGGCCAGGACACCACGGGCAGGTGGCTTTTGCCCACAGCAGTCAGTGGGTGAGGGTGGCACCTCTGAGAGCCCTCCAGTGCACCCCGGGTTCTGGGGCCTCCTCTGGTGAGGGCTTCGGCTCAGAGAGAAGCTCAACAAGACAGTCTAGCTTTGCTCAGGAAAAGAAATGAACATAGCACTTTATTTTATGGTAATCATACTGAATTCTGGTACAAATAGACTGTGCCGTGCATTTTACATCTTTTACTGAACTTTGCTGTAAAAGCTGCCATAAAAATAAATTAAAATACTTTTTTCACTTGGGTTAGCTCAATATAACTCTTGGTCTGGGTCATTTACTAATTCCAGATGACTTGTGAATCCAAATGAAAGCGTAGGTAAGCAGATGTCAGGGATCTTTCAAGTGGTCAAGACTCTGACCCACCAAAACTCAGGGTGTGGAGTTGCTTTGGTTCTCAGTGTGTCATATTAACATGGCCTTTGGGCAAACCCAGGCTGTGCAGTGTGAGCCTCTCTGTGCACTCTGTAACACCTGTATCCTCTCCCAAACTGCTTTTTTCCCCCTAGATCTGACTTTCCAGAATCACACTATTTAACTAGCAACTACGTAAATGTCATAGTACCCTTTAAATCACAGTCCTCATCCCTAAGTCACTCCCAAAGCCAGTCAAAACCACCTTGTCCCCAAGGTTCTGCCTGCAGTGGCTGCTGGGGATGTTAATTGTTTGGCCTTTCACCCTTTATCAGATTTATCTGGAGTTTAACTCATTGCTTACATTTAACTCCTTGCTTACACTCAGCTCAGTAACCCAGCACAGACCACCTGCTAATGACCCATCAGCTGTTGGCTGTCACTGCCTTGGCTGCCTCAGGATCCACATCCTGATCTCCACATCTGCTCAGAACAGTGCCCCAGGGCTGCCCAGGATCCTCCACTGCTATTCCAGCCTCACTCTCTGCCTTCTGCATTGCTGCTCACGTGGTATTCACCCCCTACTTCAGCACAGGTGAGTCACTGTGCTGCTTCTTGGTTTGTAAGTGGTTACATTGCCCAGAGAAGCTGTGGCTGCCCCTGGATCTCTGGAAGTGTCCAAGGCTGGACAGAGCTTGGAGCAGCCTGGGATAGTGGAAGATGTCCCTGCCCATGGCAGGAGGTGGAACAAGATGGGCTTTCAGGTCCCTTCCAACCTAAACCATTCCATGAATCCATGATTTTCTACCCTCCTCTCTAAATTTGGCCTGTCTGGAAGCTAAAGTTGTTTCATCTGAGCTTGTGCCCTCTTCTACACCCCGTCCCACCTTGGCTCCACACCTTTGTCTAGGAGGGCAAATCCTTCATCCCTGCCCACAGGATGACTGCTGCAGCATTTAGTAATTTTTTTATGGAGGAAGGTGTTACCTTAAGTGTGATCTGATTTTCTCAGGCATTGACCAGTTTTATTCTATGCTTTTTCCCAAGTCTGATGTATAGAATTCTGCAGAAGTTTAGCTGTGGGCTAACCATTTGATCCCTGCCTAAAATAGAATGGAGAAACTGGTTGCATTCATTCTTCTACCTTGATCTTGGTAATCTCAACTGAGGTTAATTTGTCAGCAATACAAGCAGGGGAAATGCAGTGTGTCTGATCTGCATGAGTAGAGCAGGAGAAAATGCCTTGTGATTTAAATTAATATTGATCCCACTAATAGGAATCAGAGGACCAAAATAAATTACATAAATGGAGTAATCAAGACGAAAAATTCCTAAAGTGTAACCTTGTGTAAATGGAGCTGATTTTTCTGATGTCAGGTAAAGCCACAGAGAAGGATAACACACCATTTGTTTGGAAAGATAGTGGGCACTGCTGTCTCCTGCTCTGACTGCCCAGAACTGCTGAGGTAGGAAATTATTTCTGAGGACCTGAGATAGACTTGAAAAAACCTATTTTTTCCTGTTTCACCTGACTCTCTGTGAGTATACCCAAAAGCCTGAGGCTGCAAACACGTTTTCTGTGTCTGATTGATAGCCCTATTTCCCTTCATTTGAGGAGTGTCCCCAGCTGGCAGGTGTAAGTAACCTCTGCTGGCAGGAGCTCAGGTGATGCTGCAGGCAGTGCTTGGGAATTTTGTGTGCCGGCAGAGGGGCAGAGCAGCAGTGCAGGTGTCAGGCAAACAGGTAGGTATGAATGGGAGCTGGGGGCAAGGGAATCAGTTCAAAGCTTCTTGGCAACAGACAGAGTGGATAACATTTTAAATTGCCTATTCCTGTACTCCTACATCAGCCCTTGCTGCATGTGACATTGCTAAACAGATGTTGTTTAACCTGTAATTCCAATTGCTGAGCACTGAGTTTCAAGCCACTGGGGAGGAAGGAAGGGAATGGTTGGGGGAGCACATTCTGGGCACCCTGGCCTGGTACAGGTCTTCTCACAAGGACCTCATGGACAGGTTTTGCCTCACGGTGTTCTGCAGGTGGCAGAGTACAGCAGTGTCTCTGGTGGGATTTGTGCAGGATGGTTTGTGAGCATCTCTGCTCTCTGTGGGCAGCCTCCTCCAAAAACAGGGCACTGTCACTGCTCTTTGTAGTCAGGGCAGAGGAAACAGCTGGTTGGGTCTCCACTTGCCAGGTGCTGTCTGCTTTGGGAGGAGTAGTTCAGGAGACTTCTCTTGCTGAGGAGTTGATTTGCAGAGTGGGACTCTGGTGAACCTTGTCAGCTCCAGGAAAAAGTCATGGTAGAAACCCTCAGTCCCACCCATGCTCATTCCTGAGTTCTAGCACAGCCAGGCACCAGAAGCACTTGGCATATTGTATCTCAGGGTGTTCAGAGTGGGTCTGGCGAGCCTGGGATTCAAAACAGCAATGGTGCCTGAGGGGTGCTTATTTTAAACTGCTGAAAACCTGCTTGGAGATGTTCTGTCCCTTCTCCAGCTCAGCAGACTGAGAATTTGTTTCCACTCCTTACATAGCTCTGTCACCTGGAGTTCAGATGTTCACTCTAGGGCATTCAGTGAGATGCACACCTCATGTATATCACTGGGGTTTCCCCAAGAACAAATTGGGAATATTTGCATCTCCACTTCACCAGCTGGATCTGTGCCCTTCCTTACTGAAATGTCCTATCACCTTCTCCCACAGCTTTTACCCCTGACAGCAACCATGGTGAGAAACTTTCAGAAAGAGACTGTGGTAAGAAAAAAGATTTTAAACAAAGTTTGACATTCACTTAAGTTGCCTCTGGAGACTGAAACAGTTCAGGAAATTTGGATGTGTCATTTTCATTCTTTCTATTTCTGTTCAATTTTTATTATATAGACTGTATTTATATGTCTCTGACTGCATCAAACATTGCTATTACTGAATATGGAACTGTGCTGGATTGTTGTGTCAGATGTATTACACACTGCTTCTTGTTTTTGAAGTTTAACATTTTTATGACTTTTTTTGACATTATAACTTAAGTCATTCATACTTGCGTTGCATTAGTACTTTCTTGAGTATTTAATACATTCCAGTTCTATCTCTGAAGCAGTTGTCAAAGTTTTCAGACAAAGCCTTCAAAAAATATAGTAAGCAGAACTCTTCATTAAAAAGTTTTAAGGAGATTATTCCAGCTATTTTCCCTTGGTGATGATTTCTGTGGGTTCAGTAGAGAGCTCATGTGCTGTGGTGCTCTAGGATGCTGCACACACAAATTCAAGGGACATAAAGACTGAGACAGTGAATCTATAAAAAATATGGCTTCATAATAGCTGAAAAACTGCATTATCACAAATACTCAGGAAATAATCTTTCCTATCCTTTAACTGTATTGTTACTAGAAGAACATTTGCTATCAAAAAGAAATAAAAACAGTCAATATGGACATCTTAGAAATGTTAGCTGGATGTCAGGGAGTGAAGAGCAGAGTGTGCACGTATGAGCAGAGGATTTTTGCTGAATTGAGGATTAGGCTGCTCCTAATTCTATCCCATTATTGTGCATTCAGCACGAGCCTGCCTTGTGTTTACACAAGCCCATCCAGGGAATGCTGCACCAGGGGTGCTAATTAGCACCCAGAGCAGCGCCTTCCTCCTGGTTCATGTCACTCATCATGTGATGCTGCTGATGGGAAAAGCAGAATGCAGGGGAGAATTTCATGCCTGAATTTTGAGCTGTAGCACAGACATGGTGGCTGTGGTCTGAGGCATCATTTTCCAGCTGAGTTTTGCTTGACTGAGTGTGGGACTGGCCAAAGCCTCCTTTTACACCCCCATCTCTGGTTAAAGGAAACCTGGCCTGCCCTCCCTGTCTTGTAACTGTGTGTTTGCTGACCACTGTGGGAGGTCAGCACAAAGCCACAGGAAATTGTGCAAAGAGCAAATGTAGACAAAGAACCAGGGGAGGGAGACATGAGGGAGACCAGGATGCTGTGGTGGGGAAGAGGGAATGCAGGGATGGAGAATCTGAAGGATGGCCATTTTGGGAGACAGTGACTGGACATCTGGTTAAGGTCTAAAGAGTTTGCAGAGGTACAAACAGGCCTGAGGGATAGTGAAGGGGATGGAGAAAGTATAAAGGGCAAGAATCAATAAGTCCTATGAAAATCTTTTTAGAAATATTTGAATTTCTTATATAGGAATCTCTGTGAAAGTCTATATCAGCTATAACAATAATATATTCATCCTGAGGCCAATAATAATGTTTTATGGAAAAATAAGCTCACACTGATTTAATTTCTTCTTCATGCTTCTCAAGGGCAAGTATTCTTTGGTAAATTTTCTGAACGGGTTTTAGAGCTGGAGTACAATTTTTCCATAGTACGTAATAAAGCTATTGCTAAAATTCAGAATCAATTAGTGAGAATGGTGTTAGCTCACTGAACTCTGGAAATGCAAAAGGAGAGCACAGATAGAAACCTGCCTTGCTGTCCTTTTCACCAAGTTTTTTACATCATGAAGCTGAAAGGCCAAAGCAGCACTGGGGAAATATATTGGTGAAGGAGAAAATTGTTCTTCCCTCCTAAATTAAAGATAATGAACAATTTAAACTCACAGTTGATTGTTAGAGAACCAAAGCCAGACTCATGAACTTTCCAAATGTACTGAAGTTCCCTGAAGTCTGCATCAGGGAACTGGCAATGGCTTGGTGTGTAATCACTCAGCTGGATTATTTGGTCTATTTTTCTTTCTCTTTCATGTCTGACTCTGGCAAATAACCTCCAGCAGAAGGACCTATTTTTTGTTTTTTGTGAGCATGGTGCTATGGCTCAGCAACAATTTCAGAGCCCCAGCCAGCACACAGAGTCTGTGCTGGGATTGAGTGGCACTGGGGCAGTGTCAGCATCACCCTCCAGAGTTTTGTCCCTGCGTGGAGAACGACCCCATCCCATGACTGCAGTGACAGAGCCCTTGCTGCAATTCCTCCCTGCCTCCCACAGCAAGGCTGGAAAGCTTTGGCAGTCTTTAGCCCTGCTGCCAGCCAGGCTGTTGCACAGCTCACAAGGAGAGCATCACCGAACTCCCATCAGTGACTGTCATCAGGCTGATGGCAACAGGGAAAACCCTTTGTGGTCTTTTGAACCCCAGGTGCTGTGTTAAGGGGTCCCAGAGACATTTTAGGTATCTGATGGGACTGTAACAAGGATTGGAAAATGCCCCAGACCCAGGGAACTCTCTTGTTCTGAGCCATTCTTTAGCTCACATGAGTTCTCCTCTAAAAAAAATATAATCTTTCATCAAAAAAATTATCCCTGACATGCAGTGGAGCTGGATTCAGCAGGTTCAGGTTTACTGACTTGAATTCACTGTGCCAGCTTTAGCTGGAGGACAAGGTTGTGTGTTTTGAAATAAAGTTCTTGTGCAAATGCAGTTTAGAAGACCTGTAAATAAACAATATCTTCTGTTTCATCCATGCATATAAATTTACATTAATCTGCAGCTAAGTTAACAAATGCTGCTTTTTGCCTTAAATACCGAGTTTGATGAAAACAGTATTTTGTGCCAAACTGGTTATAATGATCGTGTAATTGAGGAAATATATGAGACATTAAAACTCTGTGACATCTCCTTCCCATGCTAAAGACTGTAAGAGGGATTGATGGGACCAATAAATCCTTTCCCATAGGGAAGGATGTAGAAAAAGCAGGAAGCAGTACAAAATATAGCCCACCTGGTAGTTTTATGGCCCTATCTGAATGCTGTAATCATTTTAAAGAGATGTTGATTAGTACCAGCAACAGGAGTTGAATTGGCAGCATCAGTAGCATCAATTTCAGCATCAGCACTGGAGGTCCTTTAGTTCTCATTTTGTGGCTTGGATGCAAATGATTCATCCAGTCAGCAGGTGCTGTTCAATCCATACTAAATATATGGAGCTAACAGATAAAGGAATGCAGAATTTGCACTTAGAGAAATAATTGAATGCCTCAAATGTCACTAAAATTCATTTATTTCAAAAGACATTTTACAATACAGACAGAAAGTAGACAGAAAAGATACAGGCCCAGCTCCTCAGGAGAGTGAATGTGGCCAAGCCAGTTTACCCTAACTGGGAGTCTGGCATGGAGATGGTTCTTTCCCTTTTATCATGAGTTTCTATAGTTTCCACATCTGAACCTCTTCCTGCTAAAACCCAGTCAAGCAGAAGAGGCTGGCACCAGACAGATCATCAGGATTCATCTGGCTGAGCCTGAAGGAGGACAGGCAAACCATTGCAACTCAGAGAATTAGGAACACCTTTCCAGAGCTGCATAAATTCTCTTCATGAACCTGAAAACCAGTGTGATGATGCCATCAGCAGCAAGCATCAATGATTATGTTTTGCAAGCAGTTCCTGTCTTTCCATTCAAATCTTATTGTTGGGGTTTATGTGTTTCAGTTTCTTCCTGCCTGTGGTGTGTGAGGCAGTTTCTTCCTGCCTGAGGTGTCTGTCTAATCCACAATTAGAGTGAGGATTGGAGGTCCACAAGCAGCAGACAGTGGAGTGTTGTTTATCCAAGGTTCCATATAGACTCAGGCCCCTGGTGTTTCACTTTCCTGCTGGTGAAGGGCTGGCAGATGTACTGCATTGACACTCGTTTCCAGTGTTTTGACATTCTGGCTGCCCATCAAAGTTTTTTAAAATGTCAGTTCTGTCATGTATCAAAAGCAAACTGAGGCTGTCTCTGAACAGCGAGTGTGGAATTCAGAGGGCTCGGCAGGATTTGCCAGACCCCTCGCCTGGGATAGGCTGGGCTAAACCAATCCCATTTTCAGCTGCAGCAGGTGAAACGAGACAGGGGCTGGTCTGCCAGTGTGCACAGGGCTCCAGCACAGACAAATCCACTTATCCACAGAGTATAAAACACACATTTTTCTCCTCAAAGCCCTTTGATGTTCCAGCAATGTATACCTATAAGTTTGGCACTTTCTTCTTGCACTCTTCTCTGTGGAATCACTTTCTACAGAATCTGATGACAAATTGGACTTAGATCAGCAAAGCCTTGAGCGAGCTGGCCATTGATCTTGTGGCAGAATATATTGCTCTGTTATTCCTGGTGGTTCAGTTCCTATCACCATTTCTTTGTTTCATTACTTTGTTAATAAAAGAATGGTGGCAAATACCTACAGTGCTCATTATCTTTTCTACACCCCAATTTTTTTCTGTTAATTTCCTGATATTTTAATTTCTTTCTTTCTTATTTTGGTACATTTTCCTTTAAGGCATTGTAATTAATGAACTGTACTAATTTCCTTTGAGACAACATTCTTAATTGCTCTAATTCTCACTTATGTCTTTTAGGCATCCCTGCTGGCATTGATTCATTTCAATTTGCATTCCCAAATGCTGTAACTATAAATACCCAATACATGTAGGAGCTGGTCTCTTGTCCTCTGAATGCTATACAGGATTTTCTTTGCTTTATTTTGTAGCAAAACTAAATGGTGACTTATGGTGTAGCCTTATTTTAAAAGCTGGCATGTGTGTGCCTTTGTCATGGTTATGCTTTGGGTTGGTGGCAAAGTTCCAGGTTGATGTGTTCCACTGTACACACCTGCCATTTTGGAATTATTTTGAGAATTATAACCTTTAATGAGTTTTTAATATCAAATTGTCCAAACAAATGAGTTTTCCAGGAATAGAAGTGATGAGTTATGAATAGGACTTGCAAATCTAGAAAAAAAAAAATAACATGTGCTGCTGACACAAGATTTCTTTATGTAGAAGTGTGAATGAGATCATCTGAAGCTGAAGATCTCCAGCCTGAGGAAGGCAGCAGGAACAGCAGGACCAGGCTATGATACAGAAACATTTTACCTCTGCACTCACCCCAGCTGCCAGGGATGATCCTGCCCCAGGCCAAGGCTCTTCTGACACTGCCCCCACCTCATGTTGGCTTTGAGTTAACAGCTTTGAGTAGATATTTTGCTACTTTCAACTCATTTCTTACAGGCCATCAGAAAAGACAAAAGGGAAAGAGGTTTTAGTCTGAGCTGTAAATAAAATGTTGCAAAGCAGCTCTATGTCTTGTTCCCAAACTCTACCTCACTTGGACCTCCAAGTTTCCCATTTGACTTTTCTCTCTGGTACAGTTACTTCTTGTAGGCACAGAACTTCAAAATGAGATGAAAATTACTTGGTTACACTTTAGAATGAGTGTATCAAGATTGCTCCAAATACAAAAAATATCCTCTACAGGGAAGTCCTATTTATAGATCAAAGAAATGCACCAAATAATCGACTAGTTTGTTAGTATCCCTACAAATGCATTCCCATGGAAGAAAATGTAAAATGTGGCTCTGCAATCAGCAGTTGAAGCAGTTGCAGATTCTGATTTGATGATAGAGTTGCAATGGGCAAAGACTGCTGGACTGCAGGGAAATGTGAAAAGAATTGTCTTCTGTAGTCTTGAGTTTTCAAGCTGAATGTGTTGATGTTAAAAAAGGGTTCTTTCCCAGGCTTCTTCTGGTAAACAGAAGA